>JAGEOH010000165.1:0-81794 GCA_032207245.1 Pardosa pseudoannulata
AAAAGGTGTGAATGCAAATTATCTAAATGTTACTTCAATTGACTTTTTTTAAAGATTCTGAAGTCAGTACCTTCATACATACAACACACTGTGTTTCATTGTACCATTGTCTTCTATTTGTGTATAACCGTAATTAAGGAATTCTTCTTGGTATGTTCTTTTTCTATTTGCTGCCATCTGAAGGAAGACAGAAAATAATATTTGTAAAATATTTAAATTAAATTTCTAAATTGCGGCTTACCTTTATCGATATATCGAAGATTAATGATAAAATCCGCAACTAATAAAAACTCGCTCTCTGACTTGTCACTTTATTTGTACTCAATTTAAAGTAAAATAAAATGTGCTTTATTGCGCAAATAGAACACTTTAGTGGTGGGTAGTGAGATGGCGAGAACACTTTAGTGTGGTGGGTAGTGAGATGGCGTGGCCTGCATATATCGCTAAATTGTTTAAATTGAAAAAAATACTAACAAATTTATAAAATAGCAAATTAAAAATATATACTTTTTACTCAAAAAAGTTTCATTTTTACCCCCAAAAATTTCATTTTTACTCCATTTGGTGTAATTTACCCCGGTTCCCCGACCACTGCTCTACAGGATCTCAAATCAGATACCGGCACTCTACCAATAAAATTTTAAAGAAATGAGTGGGAGGAGCCTGAAATACCTGATTAGTTTGATTTTTCTCCTTCTACTAATCAGAATTTAAAAATTTTTATAAATAACCTAGAGTAATTTTATGAGGGGGAAAGGCTAGATATTCACGTTATACAAAAGTTTAGTGGGGCAGAAATATAAAAAATCAAAAACAGTAGGAAGTCCATAGGACTTGTATACATCAGTCAGAGGGTGTTACACAATGCTGAGATACATATTGAATGGTTAGACAACAGTATATAGCTTGAATATTTGTAAGTTTAAAGCACTAAATAAGGCAAAAAATTCATGAAAATTATTAAAAACGGTAAAATTCAGAAAAATTCCAAAATAAAATAGACAATTAACTAAGTAGAGAGCTTCAGGGTCTGTATCTGAACTCTGGACTGCGAAATTGTAGTCCGGGAGCTCAGCAATAATTTCATTTCTTGTTAGTGTAGTGAAAAATTTATCTGAAACATTAATAAAATATTTTTAATAGTAGGTAAATTAAGATCGGGAAGAATAATATCATTACGAAGATAGCTCGGGAAATTAACAATTAGCCGTAAAATTTTATTTTGCACTACTTCGAGAATTTTAATGTTGGAGGGAAATACATATGACCATACTGGCGTGCCATGGCTTACGTAGGTCAGTATTACTGTTTTGAATTGAAGTGTCTTAAGCTTAACGGTAATTACGAGAGAGCATATTAGCTATCTGCTAATATCTAGAGACTTATTTAATATATTAGTAGAGAGTATATTAGATTTCAGAACCTACTCCAATATAGTCTCACCGAAGCTTTTGAAGAATTTTGAGTTTTGAATACTTATTTATTTTAGTGTGATTTCTTTTAACCATAAGTGTGCACAGTTTAAACTGTTTCACTAATGATAATAATTATAATAATAGTTTTCTTCCAACTTTTTTAATTATTAATGCCATGAAAAACCAAATATTAACGTGTCGATACCTTAATGTGTCTTCCATGTCTAAAAAATTACTTTCGTGGATATGGAACTGCTGTTCTTCTGCACCATGGCACCATTTCATGCCTATGTATTTGAGTATGTTTTAAATTATTTTTCAAATACCAATTTTATTTCAAAAGATTATAAATACATAAATATTTGCAGAGTGCAATCTGAGACGTGAGTCAGAGTTTTGGATTTCGATCCGTACTGACGTGTTTTCGCTGCTCTCCTCTGTTTTTTCTTGCGTTCGTTTCCGCACTTGATGAGTGACGGAGACACTCATTCTTTGCTATTGGATTCTTCGATGACGTCGCCCGGACCTTCATCTCAACCAATTGTTATGGATTCTTCACAAACTAAGATGCCTACTACTAAGTCTCGCCGAACTTCATCTCAACCAACTATTAATGAATCTTCACAAACTAAGATGCCTACTACTAAGTCTCGCCAAACTTCATCTCAACCAACTATTAAGGATTCTTCACAAACTAAGATGCCTACTACTAAGCCTCGCCAACAGTCTACGATTATGGCGCCAGCTAGTGACTCCGACTCGGACATGGATGCTGATATAGCGGATGATCCCGCCAATCTCTGCCCGTACGATCAAACTATGCTTCACATGATGGAACGTGGTATGCTGACGCCTGCCGCCGTACAAGAAATTTTATCGCAACGACCGATGGTAGCAGCTCATCTTAAAGGTAAGCAGACAAATAATAACGAGCATTTTCCTGAGCTAGAAACTCCTAGTAAAAGACCTAAGCATAATGATTTTGTGCTCCCACCTCTTCGCCATACGGCAAAAAGATCAGTACCCATCGTGACCTCTGAAAAACTTGTCACAACTAATAAATTCACTAATCTTAAGGAAAAAACCCTTACAGGTCCCAATAACTCCTCAACTATTCCAACCAACCTTAATACTAAGCCTAAAATTAGGCAAATCACCATTGTTAAAACAGATAACTATCGCCAATTGCTTAAAGAAATTGCTGGACAAAATAATGTTAGAAAGTTCCATGCTAGGATAGGGGGCGAATTTATTCGCCTCGAGCCCCACACAGAAGATGATCACAGGGCAATTACCAAATTTTTTAATAGACAACAAAGTTGAAGGTTATATCCTTCCTTTAGGAATAGTACGCCCTCTTAAAGTAGTCATTCGTGGTCTCCCTAGTGATATTCCGGTGGAGGAGATTAAAGATGAACTGAACAAACTGGAATTTCCAGTATTAAAGGTTGCTCAATTAATTAAACGCAAAACTAACCAACCAATGCCCCTCTTCCAAATTCAGCTTACAAACAATGATGCTGGTAAAAAAATAAATGAGCTAGAATCTCTTTTTTATATTAAAGTAACTGTAGAGCGCTATAGGTCCCCCATTAAAGTACAGCAGTGTCATAACTGCCAGTTTTTCCATCACCATTCAGATAACTGTTTAATGAAGCCACGCTGTGTGAAATGCCCTGAGTTCCATAATACAAAGAATTGCCCTAAAGGAACAGGGAAAATTGATTCCCCAACATGCTGTAATTGTGGAGGTCAGCATCCAGCCAGCTACCAAGGCTGCCCGAAGTTTCCAAAGCCAAAGGTTGCCACGCCAACCTTTGTCGCAGCAATTCCCAAACCTATGACCAAGTCTTTCGCGCAGGCTATCACTCCCAGCGTGCCTTCTGCACCAGTTACGTCTCCCACTCAGGCCCTGCCTATAGCGACTTTACCTTCCAATTCGGAAAATTTTGTCTCTTCCAATAATCAGCTTGGGGAAATTGCCACTCTACTTACTGACATTAAACAACTTCTTGGCATCCAAGATTTTGAAGAAATAATTATCAAACTTAGAAACATTAAAACTAACTTGGCTAAAGTTAACACCATGGAGGAACGCTTATTGGCGTTCTTCTCTGGTATTATGCAAAACTCCTCCACTGGCCCCTGATGGCTTTGAATAGGTTTCTAAAAGTCTTCGCATGGAACTGCAACGGCATCAAAACTAGGATTCGTGAGTTCAGGGAATTTGTAAATGAGCGTTCACCTGATATTGTTCTTCTTCAGGAAACCCATCTCCGACCAGAAGATAAACTCAACATCAAAGACTACACCACATATAGGAATGATTTCCCTAGTCTAAATCAATCCATGAGAGGCACTGCTATTATTATTAAACGTTCCATTCCCCATCATGTTATTATTCTTCCTTCTTTGCAGGTCATTAACGCCACTGCTATAAACATCAAAATCAATAATGGATCGCCGTATACTATAATTTCAACTTACATCCCCCCTTCTTTAAATCCGCGTGAGGTACTAGCCGATCTCTATGCTTTAAGCAATATTAATAATGATACTATTATCTTTGGAGATCTTAACGCAAGGCATAGGGACTGGCATTGTACCTGTAATAATGCATATGGACAAGTAATTAATAACTTTTCTGATAACTCAGACTTTGATATTTTCGCACCTAGAGAACCAACTCACCATACAAATCATAGCAGTAGCGTTATTGACTTTGCCTTAATTAAAGGTATTCCAAATTCTTTAACTATTGATACTATTTGTGACCTCTCATCAGATCATAATCCAGTTCTTTTAAAAATCTTTATTAGTAATAACCCTTACTCTTTTACTCCAAAGAAATTTGTTAATTGGAAGCAATTCAAAGAACATCTTAATTCTAAACCTTTTGCCCTCCCTAACATTGAAAACACTAATGATCTTGAATCTTTTATTACTAAATTAACTTCTGATATTAATGACAGTATTACTTTTGCTTCCACTATCATTCCTGACGCAGACAAACGCCACTCTGACAGACACCTTAAAATTTTAATTAATAATAGGAATAGAGCCAGAAAAGCCTGGCAACGTAATAAAACTCCAATAAATAAAAGAATTATGAATAATACACAACAAGATCTCAAATACTATATACAAGATAAATCTAATAAAGACTGGGATAACTTTTTAACTTCTTTGGACACCACTGACAATTCCATCTGGAAGGCTGCCAGACGCTTCAAATATTCGTACACTCCTATTCCGCCATTAAAAGTTCCAAATTCTAACAATATACTCTATACTGCAGAAGAAAAGGGTAATTTAATCGGCAGCACGTTAGCTCAAAATTTTACCCCAAATCCAGGTTCTGACGTAAACACGACCAACGAGGTTTCCAATAGTATTAACATTATTCAAAATTTCAACTCCTTTAACACTAATGTTCATATTGATTCGGCTGCCCTTGTCAAAATTATTAAACACTTACCTAAACGTAAATCTCCTGGAGAAGATAACATCACTAATACTGCTCTCAAGCATCTCCCCATTCAATATGTTTATTACATTTATACCATCATCGATCATATTTTTTACTTCTGTTATTTTCCTAGCAATTGGAAAAATTCAATTATTGTCCCTATTCCAAAACCTAAAAAGGATCATTCTTCTCCAGATAATTATCGTCCGATTAGCTTGCTTAACACTATTAGTAAAATTACTGAAAAATTTATTCTTGCGGAAGTGAACAATCACTTAGATGAAAATAATATTATAATTCCGTATCAGTTTGGCTTCCGTAAGAATCTTTCGGCCTCTCATCAAGTCTACCGTATTGCAGAAATTTTAGCTAAAAATAAATTAAATAAATTATCTACTGCTGCAGTTTTTCTCGATGTTGCTCGTGCTTTCGACAAAATCTGGATACATGCCCTCATTCATAAATTACTTCTTTATAATTTCTCGAAACATCTAATTAAGTTAATTTTCTCATACCTTTCGGATCGTACTTTTCAAGTTAAAATTTATCATACTCTCTCTTCAAAATTTTCAATACTCAGTGGCGTTCCACAGGGATCCCTTCTCGGCCCTACTTTGTTTAACATTTATATTAATGACATCCCTGTGCATCCAAAAACTGAACTAGCTATTTATGCTGATGATACCGCTATATTTGCTTATAATAAAAATTATAAATTTGCTGTGATTGCCGTTAATAAACATCTAGGCAAAATTTCTGAGTGGCTTGAACGATGGAAAATTAGGATTAACACTTCTAAATGCGAAGCAGCTATGTTCACATCCAAGCAGAGAACGACTTATGTCAACTACAACATTTATATCAATAACACTCGTATCCCATGGTCGGACACCGTTAATTATTTAGGAGTAACTCTTGATAAAAACTTAACATGGAAGCAACACTTTACTTCCGTTAAAACTAAATATAGAAATGCTAAGCGAGCTCTGTACCCTTTAATTTCTCGTCATAGCAAAATGGATACTAAAATTAAGCTGCTCATTTACACTTCCTTTCTGCGTCCAATTTTTACCTATGCAGCTCCAGTGTGGTCGTATGCAGCAGATTCTAATATTAAAATTCTAACAACTATTCAAAATTTAATTCTTAAAGAAATAATTAACGCTCCCTGGTACTTTAGAAATACTAAAATTCACGAAGAATTAAAAATTCTTCCTATTCCAAATTTTATCTACAATCTTTCTGTTAAATTTCATAAAAACTTAAGCAATGATTTAATCAATAATCTTGTCAATTACGACCCCACTGATGCTAGCAATAGAAGAAGGCCTTTGGCCATTCTTGGCAAAGTTCCTTGATGTTTTTGTGTTGTCTTAAAAAAAAAAAAAGAAAAAAAAAAAAAAAAAAAAAACAAAAAAAATCTAAAATCTAAAATCTACAAAATGTAAGAAAAAAGTTTTAAAATATCTCTAAAATGGCCATACATCATAATTCGTACCTCTCCCGATATTTCCGTATCGTTCCGACTCGGCTTTCCGCTCTCTCTGAGAGGGAGGAGCGTTTTATGCATTTTTCTCCTACTGAAAGCAACTCTGATATCATCACTATCAAGTCTTCTCAGACCGTGATGGCGTGGTGCATCCAGTAGGGTGCCTGCCAAGCTATAACTTGCGATTTCAATTTCTGATTTCTATATCAATAAAAATGTTTTCTTCATGGTTTTTGTACGGATGTCCCTGGCCGCAAAAATATGTGTTTTATTTCTATCCCTAAACTTTCTACTCTCTAGTTTTGTGTCTTGAACTCACGAATCCACCTCCCTATCCCCTATTTCCTCTTTTTAGTTGTTTTATTTTCTGCTCGTTGTCATTTTATGCTTACTGTTAGAAATCTCTGGATTAGAGGGCTCGGCCCAGGCAGTCCAGTTGAACTACCATCCTGAAGATCCTGAAGATCCTGAATCTGAGACGTAATTATTGTAGGATTTTAATCATGAAATCTCATGTTGTAAAGACATGATTTTCTCGTATAGAGTAGCAATACTTTGCACGGTTCAGTGATGTTATTTAAATAGATTACATAAAAAATTTCGGTTAACCAGAGTTGTTCAAGTGAATGTGTGGATATAGTATCACTGGTGATAGAATTGTTATCGGTTAAGAACTTCAGATAACGCTTGTACGATATCTAAATTTGAACTTTAAAAGAATGCCGATTGAGACTTGTCAAGTAACTCCAGATACGAAAACTGAGATCGAGTAACACTCGATTTAGAAGTATAAAAGGATTAAGGTTGGATATTTAGCTATTAGTAGTAAACACTTTTACACTAAGAAGTCTATCAAGTTAAAAGCACAGTTTTATGGAAATGCTAAGTCATATATTGATCTATCTATTTCAGTTATTATTCTAGGTTACTAGGGGAGAGTGGGGCACTTTGGGACATAGCCCACCTTGGGACACCTTTACTTTCAGGCTTTAATTTGCAACCAGGAATTAGTGCTCATGTTTATTGATAGATGGCCTTCCTCTTCACTTCTCAAAGAATTTTGATGAAAATATTGCTTATAGGTAAGGAACAATTTCATTTTCTTTGTTTTGAATAACCCAAAATTACATCAATGTGCATTTTAAAAAGTAACTTTTTTTTTTTGAAAAAAAAAAACTAAACTATTTTAAAAAAGTGTATTGTTATGAAAGAAAATTCATTTATTATTATTTCTGAGTTAATAAATAAATTGTATTGTTAAGCCTAACTGTATAGTAGTTACCAAAAGATACTATGTAAAAAGAGGCAAGTTGGGACACACACAGATGGGGCACCTTGGGGCATTTTAAAAAGTATAGACCAATAACAATTCAAGTAAGTATAATAATTAATATTTTGGTGTCTAATTCGTAATTGATTAAACGTGTCAAAATATTAATTTATTAATCTTTTTTTTAGAAAAAAATGGTGAGAACAAGAAAAAGAAACAGAAAATATTCTGCTGTAAATGCTGATATGCTTAAATCAGCTACAAATATAAGATTTGTTAAAAAATGTATTAACTTGAACAATTTTCAGCTATTTCTCTTTTATAACAGTTAATAAAAATAATTTTAACAGTATTTTGTATTTGTTGTTTAGTGTCCCAACCTACCCCATACAGTGGGGAAGGTTGGGACATTGGACTTTTATTACTCTTTAACTAAATGAGATTTTAAGTAGGTTTAATGTTTATAAGAAACAGATATGAGGACAATATATGCATGCATACTTATTTTTTTAAATTAGCTTTAAAAAAATTCATAAAAAATGTTTAACTGAAAAGTGTCCCAAGGTGCCCTGGTCTCCCCTATCTGAGAATAAATCTAGAATAATAAAGAATAATCTAGTATAATAATAAGTTCTCGATTTCAAATACTATTGAATAACTATGATTGTTCCACTTACGATGATATTAGTATACAATAAAGTTTATTAATCGTATAACTCGTATCAAAACCGGGTAAATGCTGTTGCAGTTCTTTTAAAATTCTGATGTGAAAAAAGTTGAGTAGCGATGGAGTTTCTGCAGAATGTAGGAAATATAACACCTCGATAAAGAAAAAAAAAACCCATGTGAATTGGGATAAAAAACTATTTATTTTAAATGGTATGTGACCCGAACTTCGTGATTCCTAGAATCTTACTCACAAATAAATTCCTCATTTTCATTCAAGTTTCATTGACTTCCGATGTGAACGGACGTTTTCTTCTTTGATAATATCCCAATATTCTCGTATTTTTTTATCCCTAAACTATCTCCCCGATAACTTTTTGTGTTATGAACTCACAAATCTACTATAATCTTTCCCTTTTTCCTATTTAGTTGTGCATCATTTTCTCACTTGCTGCTAGTTCATGCTCACTAAGATTGTAGGGCTAGGCCCATATAATCCTATTGACTAATTTCTTAAAGACACTTTGATATGACATTATACACATCTAATACCATAATTCAAATGACTATGGGATATAGGCTATCTCTATACAAGTTTGGCCTATACAGATCCGTTTTGAGGCTCGGCGTCAAAAGCACATGTTCCCAAATTGAGAAAAAATGAAATATTTTATAAATTTGCAGTTCTTACTGATAATACGCCAATATATTAATTGGTATAAATAGTAATAGTGATACCAAAACAAATGCAATCACAGCCAATCATCAAGAATTTTACATTATAATTGACAGGTACCTTATGAAACGAAACGGAGAAGTATCAAAAATGTGGGACTATAAACCCAAATATTATTTAAAGGACAAATGCTAAAAATATTTTAAATCAATTTATAGAACCTTCTCAGATATAGTTTCACCGAGGCTTTTAAAGCATTTTGAGTGTTGAAAACTAATTTATTTTAATGCGATTGCTTTTAATGCTAAGTATCCACTTTTTAAACTTTTTTTATTAAGGATAATAAATATAATAATAGTTTTATTCTATAATTTTTTAAATTATTAAAGTCATGAATAAACAAAACCTTAATGTATCGGTATGTTAATGTATCTTACATGCTTAAAAATTACTTTCGTGCATATGGAGCTGCTATTCTTCTGCACTATGACACTATTTCATGTCTATGTTTTTCAGTATATTTTAAATTATTTTCGGAATACCAATTTTATTTCAAAAGATTATAAATGCATTAATATTTTCAGACAGCTCTCAGCCTCGGCTGTCTCTATTCTATTTGTTCAATCTTTGAATCTCATGTTGTTATACTATGGTAAAAATATGTCAGTATACAACGTCCGTCTTGTGTTAGGTACAACCGTTAATGAGTTATAATTTCTTTAGTAAAAACTTGTGCTTTCACTTAGCATTTACAAGTGATCGTGTGAGAAAAATAGTTTAGTGATGAAGGTAATGTTATCAGTTAAACAAAGGAAGGAATTTTTTGAGAACTTGAAATGTGATGATATCGCGTCAATAACGTGTGTGCCATATCTTTAAATTTGAACTTGAAAAGAATGTCGATTGAATCTTGTCAAAGTAACTCCTGGGACAAAAACTAAGGTCTAGTCAAACTCGACTTAAAAGGATTAGGGTTGGATCTTTAGGCATTCATAGGTAATAGAAAACACTTTTACACTAGGAAGAATATAAAGTTAAAAAGGAGTGTTTTATGGTAACGCTAAGTTATATATTGATCTATTTATAATATTATTCTTCGTTACTATTAAACCTCTTAAAATAAATCTAGAGTAATAGTGAATAATCTAATAATGAGTTCTGTATTTAAGAGAAGATTGAATACTTGTGGTTGTTCTAGTTACCATGATTTGATGTTCTAGTATGTTCTAGTACACCAGAAAGTTTATTAGTCGTATAATTTGTATCAAAACCAGGTAAATTCTGCTCTGTTCTTTTATTTCCGAAGTGAAAAAAGTTGCGTAGTAAGCAGTATCTGCAGAATTTGTGAAAATTGATATCTCTATTAAAAAAAAAACCGAGTTAATTGTGATAAGAAAAAAATTATTTTAAATGCCCTGTGATCCGACCTTCATGATTTCCAGAATCTTACTGATAACGAAAACCTCTCATTTTCATTCGAGTTTCATGAAGTTTCATTGTGAGCAGATGTTATGGGCTTTGACAATATTCCAAAAATCTCGTGCTTTTTCTATACCTAAACTCTCGCCCCGTTAATTTTATGCCTCGAACTCACGAACCCACTATTATCTTTCCTTTTTCCTATTTAGTAGTTTATTTTCAAGCTCGCTGCTATCCATGCTCACTGAGAGATATTAAGAATTGTAAGGATAGGCCTATATAATCCTGTTTACTAATTTCTTGAATATACTATATGACATTATACACAGCTCTTAGCATGAATGAAATGAAACTATTTTATACAAGTTTGACCTCTGCAGATCCACTCTGGTGATCACTGTGTCAAAAGCACATGATCACAAATTGCAAAAATTGAAATAACTTATCAATTTGTAGTGTTTACTGATAACCTAACAATATATTAATTCTTATAAGTTGAAATATTGATACCAAAACATATCTAATCACTGCAGTTAGCAGGAATTTTAAATTGAAATTGACTGGTAATTTGTAACACGAAACGGTGAAATAGAAAAAATACAGGAAGTGACACAACCAAATGTTTTCTAAAGGACAAGTGCTAAAAAAATTTTACATCCATTCATAGAACTTACTTTAAAATAGACTCACCTAGGTATTTGAAGCGTTTTGTGTTTGAAAATTATTTATTTTACTGTGATTTCTTTTAATTCTTCGTGGGTGCTTTTTAAACTTTTTTACTAATGATAATAATTATAATAGTTTTCTTCTATAATTTTTTAAATTATTAATGTTATGAATAAACAAAATTGAGTATTTTAATGTGTTTTACATGCCTAAAAAATTACTTTCCTTTTATGAAGAGCTGCTGTTCTTTAGACCGAAGACATTATTTCAAGCTATGTCTTTGTGTATCTTTAAATTATTTTCGGAATACCTATTTTATTTAAGAGTATAAATCTATCAATATTTGAAGATGAATATTTGCTAACTTGTTTAATCCAAACATTTGTTTAATCATTAAATTCCATGTTAGGAAGACATGAAAACAACATAGCATGGGGTACGAGTTGTAATAAATTCTATAATGTTATTCAACTTGTAAACAATTGCACAGCCTGTACTAGCGATCTTGTCAAAATTTAGCTCAGAGATAATAGTAAAGTTATTAGTTAAATAAAAGAAGGAATACAGTTACGAAGTTGAAATGTGATGGTATTGTATTGATAACGTGTGAGTCTTTAAATTTAAACTTGAAAAGAATGTGAATTGAGACTTCTCAAACTAACTAACTCGTGAGAAGAAATTTGAAGTGGAGTTACACTTGATTTAGAAGTACAAAAGGGTTAGGGTTGGATCTATAGATATTCACAAGGTGTATTAAACACTTTTACCTTAGGAAGTACAGAAAGCTAAAAAGGATTATTTTATAAAAACACTAAGTCATATATTGTTTTATCTATTTCTGTTATTATTCGGCTTTACGAATAACCCTCTTAAAACAAATCTAGAGTAACAGTGAATAATCTAATATCGAGTTCTAATATTAAAAGATGATTGAATAACTCACATTGCTCCAGTTACGATGATATTAGCACGCATGAAGGTATATCAGTTGTATAACTGGAATTTAATCCAGGTAATTTTTGTTGCAGTTCTTCATAAATTTCAATGTAAAATAAATTGCAAAAGAAAGCAGTATCTGCAGAATGTGTGAAAGATGATATTTCGATAAGAAAAAGAACCTGATTGAATTGTGATAAGAAATAATTTAGTTTAAATTGCATGTGATCCGACCTTCGGGATCCCTAGAATCTTACTGATAAACAAAACCTCTCATTTTCATTCGATTTTCATCGAGTTTCGATGCGAGCGAATGTTATCGGCTTCGACAATATCAGAACAATCTTATGTGTTTTCTCTCCCTAAACTCTCTACTCGTTAGTTTTTGTGTCATGAACTCAGGAGTCCATTAATTACTTTCATTTTTCCTATTAAGTTGTTTATTTTCTAACTCGATACTATTCATTCTCTCTGAGAGAAATTGAAGATTGTAGGGTTAAGCCCATATAATCTATATAACTAATTCCTTTAAGATAATATCATATCATACACATCGCATACCATAACTCGAATGAGTATGAGATATAGGCTATTTCTATATAAATCTGGCCTATGCAGATAGACTTTGGGAATCTGTGTCAAAAGCATATATTCACAAATTCTAAAAAATTAAATGTTTGGTCTATTTTCAGGGCTTACTGATACTTTGCCAATATATTTGTTCGTATCTTTCGTAAAAGTTATACCCAAACCGATGCAATGACGGCAGTTATCAGGAAACTTACTTAGAAATTATTTGGTAACCTTTAATACAATGCGGAGAAATAACATACCGGACTATGAAATCAAATATTTTTTACAGGATGAGTGATGAAAATGATTTTAAATACCTTGATAGAACCTACTTTAATTTAGACTCACCGTAGCTTTTGAATAGTTTTGAGTTTGTATACCACTTTATTTTTAGGGTGATTTCTTTTGATTTTAAGTGCACATATCTCTCATAAGTGCACATAAAAATATCCGATTGCTCTTTTATATACTCTCGGTAAAATTGCTGAGAAATTTACTATTCTTGATGTTAATAGTCATATAGCAGGTAATCTATATATATATAAATGAAATTCTGTCTGTCTGTACTCAATAGACTCAAAAACTATGCATCCAATCGCTGTGAAAATTTGGGAAATCGTTAGGTATATCCCTGGGAAGATATTTGAAAATTTTTAACGTTCGAAATCCATTCCTTCCCCCTTTTTCGAGCATTTCATGTCACTATTCCAAGCATTATTTTCCTCGGTTAAAAGCAAACGATTAAATTTTTAATTTATCGCATGATAACTAAGTGAAAGAAGCAATATTTCTAGCAATGTGACGTCATCCCAAGTAATTGTTTTAAACGAAGTTTTCCTCGGTTAAAAGCAGAAGATTAAAATTTTTAATTTATGACATAACACATAGGTGAAAATGATATTTTTCTATAATTATGACGTAATTCCTTTAAATATTTCATTTATTCATTTCTTATTTTATAATCGTCTGCGTAGTATCAATTTGATTTGATCTGGAAATTGAGATATAAAGTGATTCACTTTCATTTCTATGTGACGCAAATTATAGCATTTTTATATGAAAACTTATTTTAAATTTGATTTTTGGTTAAATTTTAAGTTGCAATGAAATGTTTATCAACAATATTCTAACAACAAAAAGTACAAATTTCAGTGACTCTTACGGGCAAATAAAAACCTATCATTTTATGTAGTTATCTTCATATTCATATGTTTGACAATAAGAATGTGTGTTTCTGTTTTATACTAAACTATGTGGTTTGTCATAAACTGCCTTAATTAAAAAAAAATTATTACTACGAACAAAATTACCACTGTTGCTGTCAAAACCTCTGCTCCCTATTCTATCACGTAATATGGCAAGGTATATTAACGTTGCTAATCAACGTACAGTAGTAATACAGTTTAGGGTTAAACTTATATTTTACTATACAGTTTTGAGCAAATTTAATTCGATGCAGATTTAACCCTTAGCATATAAACATGTATTTTGTTATTTCTATTTATAGATATTAAGAACAGTTTTCATTTTTATGTTTTTTTTTAAACAAATCTACCAGATAAGTCATAGAGTAACTTCTTTGGACAGAAATCCTTTATACCGACAAATGAACATATTCCACATTAATACATCTTAAATTCCCAGATTAAATCTGACTGAGATCCAGGGATGTTATTTCACCCATTCGTATTCCGATATACCATTTAGTTTGAAAGATATTAACGAAAAACCAAACAAAATGCCAGTTTAATTTTGCGACACGAGCTTTCTATTATTGAGTTGGCGTCTAAATATGGCAGTGGTATTCATTGTTGGCATCATTATCGCCAGATATTTGGTATACGGGAAACACAAAAATGTATCTACGCTATTTAAATTCAAGTGTAAGTATATAAATATATGATGGCATTTATATATATGACTATTTTCTTTTCTGCTAAACGCTAAACTCACTTTTGTTTATGAAATCACCTTTTTTTCTATTTTATTTTCTTGGCGAGATTTTTATTTTCAGTAATTAAAAATTGCCATGTCTATCAAATTTGTTTTTATTTCGCAGTTGCCATTTATTAAATAAAAACTAACATAGGGTTATAAGTTTTGTTATCTAAAACTCAACAACACTAGAGAAAATAAAAATTGGCAAGTGATATACAGGGAACAAAGAAGTTTTCATTTTAGAAATGGCAACTATGAAATGTTGAGATATTGTAACCACTTTTGATTAAAATTTAAAATGTGATTTCAAATAATATAATTGTTTTCGGTGTTTTAGCCTTATATACTTATTT
Organism: Pardosa pseudoannulata; assembly: GCA_032207245.1. NCBI lineage: Eukaryota > Metazoa > Arthropoda > Arachnida > Araneae > Lycosidae > Pardosa > Pardosa pseudoannulata. The sequence continues at coordinate 14,871 of JAGEOH010000165.1, forward strand.
CATTTTATCAATATTAGTTTGGTATATTTCTTTCATTTTGAATTCAATTGCGCCATTTTTGTTTATCCAATTTTTAGACTTCACTCTGTACTTCACCTACTCTTAAATAACCTTGGCAACTTTCGATACATTTCTTTTAATTAGTGTTATAAAAATTGAAATCATTTAAGTAACTTCATTCTTATGATAACACTTTCAAGTAATATAATTGTTCTCGACTTTTGTTCTTATATGCTTAGTTCATTCTATCAATATTTAGTATTTTTCTTTCATTGTCAATTTAATTGCGCCATTTTTATTTATCCAATTTTGAGACCACACTAACATCTATTCATAATTAGGCTTGGCAGAATTACTTAAGGAAGTCATTTAGGTCAATCGCGTTATAATATTTTAATTAGTTCGAAATATATTATTTTAAAACCAACAAAAACACTGTTTTAGTTATGTAGTACAGTCATTTTAACTGTTCAGTTGGCGTGAAAAACAATTATCATATTTTCATTGTTGTAGTCGTTTTCGCCAGATATTTGGCAATAGAATTGACATTAATGCAAAACAATTATAGCCAAACCGTTGTTTGTTTGGAAATTTTGAACTGCGGCACATTTTGGTATTTTTGTTAGTGATTTATTATATTCTTGAAGAATTTTTCAAGACCTTACCATTAAAATTTGATTGTAAATAAATGCATTTATAAATATAAATACATTTGGATGCATTACTTCGCCCAATCTGCGGAATGCTTAATCTCTTTCCACCATAAAAATATCGTAATTACAATCAGTTAAAAGTATATTAATTAAAATATGTACTAAGTGGTGCCATATATTGCATATAGTTACAACTATTTGTCATACGCAATAACTTCTTATCTTTGAAATATCCCAGTACCGAAATCCTTTTTTTTTTTAAATAGTTAAAATTTTTTACTTCATCAAAATATGTAAATCTTTATTTTACTTGCTCAATTTTTTTAAAAAGTTAGTATTTTTTCTCTTATATGTTGGAGTGATTTTTATTTTCATTAATTACAAATTTGCCATGTTCAATCAAATTTGTTTTTATTTCATAGTTGACATTTTTTAAAGAAAAAGTTATCGTCATAATTTTTGTTGTATAAAATTTAATTTTTATGTATGTAAAACATTAGTACTAAAAGCCATATAATCTCGAAAACGAATTATCCCATTCAGAACAGTACATATATATTACTCTCCACAGTATTTTGAAATTTGACTCCTACATTAAAAAAGTCGTGGAATTGGGAATTATTATGCAGCTTTTCACGGGCTACACAATGCATTTACAGGACATTCAGCTATTAAAATAAACTGTTATCATCGTCAACAATCTGAAATATACGAGATTTGTTCAGCATTTATATTAATACTTCTTATTATCTTTAATAGTTGTTCTAAACTTTTTATCAAAATATTTTAAGACTCAGGCCCAAAGGCTGGGTGCGAAGCAGCTAGTAATATTATAATTTCTTATCAATTTGGGTTTCGCGAAAAGCTTTCTGCTCCTCATCAAATCTATAGGATTGTTGAAAGTCTCCGCAAAATTAGATTAAATAAATTCTCAACTGCTGACTTTTTTCTCAATGTTGCTCGCGCTTTCGACAAAGTCTGGATACAAGCCCTCATTCACAAATTAATTCGCTATAACTTCTCTACTCATCTCGTTAAACATTTTTTTTATTTAAGCGGTCGAACTTTTCAAGTCAAAATGTACCAGTCTCTATCTTTAAAATTTCCTATTTACCGTGGCGTTCCACAGGGATCCCTTCTCCGCCCAACATTATTTGATATCTACTTCAATGACATCTCTGTGCATCCTTCGCCGGAATTTAAATGTATACAGATGACACTGCTATTTTTTCATCAAATAAAAATATTAGGTTTGTTGTGCATGCCATTAATAAGCACTTAGTCAAAATTATTAAGTGGCTCGACAGTTGGAAAATTAGGATTAACATATCTAAATGCGAATCCGTAATGTTTACAGCCAAATAGAGAACGTCTTACTTTAACCACAACATATACATCAATAACACTCGTATTCCCTGGTCGGATACTGTTAAGTACTTAGGTGTGACTTTAGATAAAAATTTAGCCTGGAAACAACATTTTCTTTCGGTCAAAACTAAATATCGGAATGCTAAGAGAGCTAGCTCTATACTCCTAATTGCTCGCCATAGCAAAATGAATGCTAAAATAAAGCTGCTCGTTTACAATTCCTTTTTTGGGTCCCATTATTACCTATATAGCACCAGTGTGGTCCTATACAGCAGATTCTTACATTAAAATTCTTACTGGTTTTCAAAATTTAATTCACAGAGAAATCGCTAATCCTCCCCGGTACTTTAGAAACAGTGCCATCCATGAAGAATTAAAATTTCTTCATATTCCAAATTTTATTTACAATCTCTCCACTAAATTTCATTAAAATCGAAACAATGAATTAATAATCTTGTCAATTATGACCTCGCTAATACCCGTAATAGAAGACCTTTGTCCACTCTTGCCCAAAGATCTTTAATTTTTTGTGTGTTTTGACCTACACAAAATGAAAAAAAAATCATAAAATCTGTTAAAGTATAAGAAAAAAAGCTTAAAAACTTTAAAATGGCCATACATCATCTTTTAGTAATTTTTACTATGCTTTGCATTTTATCTCAAACTTCTGTTTTCACTTGGCTCAATTCACTCTGGTAAGGTGCGGAGCGTAGTTTTTAAAATAGGTTTCAATTTGTTTAAAATTATTATTTAGTCAACATTGTCTGTGAAGGCGTGGCACGCTCGGCAATATCGCCGGATCTAAACTTACTAGGGGGGCAGAACCGTAAGATGGTTCGATGGTTCTGTCCCCCACGATGACGTAAACTATAACAATTATTTCATTCGTTATTTAAGCTTAAATTAGTTATTTTATAATATTTCGTATGCTATTTAATTAATTTTGTGATTTTTAAACTTTTATCTTCATATTTTAATTAATTTTTAAACATTTTTTACTCTACATCAAATTTTTATTTTCAAATTCTGTTTTTTCTATCCCTAAACTCTCGACTCTTTAATTACCGTGTTTTGAATTCCTGAATGAACCATCCTATCCCCATGTTTTATCTTTTATTTCTTTATGCTCTGCTCGTTGTCAATTTCTCAGCTTACTGTATGGAATCTCTGGCTTTGAGGGCTAGGCCCAGGCAATCCAGTTGCCCTATCTTAATGAAAGTCCTTAAGGTTTTACATCCATTTATTACTCTCATATAGTCTCACCTAGGCTTTTGATGCATTTTGAGTTTTGAATAATAAATTATTTTAGTGTGATTGCTTTTAATCCTGTGTGCACTTTTTATTCCTTTTTACTTATCCAAATGATTATAATAATAGTTTTTCCTATAATTTTTAAAATTATTAATGCCATAAATAAACAAAATTCAGTATCTTAATGTGTCTTACATACCTAAAAAATTACTTTCGTGGATATGGAGCTGCTGTTCTTCGGCACCAATGACACTACTTCATGTGTGTGTCTACGTATATTTTAAATTATTTTCACGATACCAATTTTATTTGAAGAAATTTTTGTATATTTAAATACTTGAAAACGTACGTTTACTTTTGTGTTATGAACTCACGAATCCACCCTTCTATCTCTTTGCTCTTTTATGTGTTTACTTTTCGCTCGTTGTCATTTTTGTGCTTACTGATTGAAACCTCTGGATTAACGGGCTTGGCCCATAGAGTCCAGTTGCGTCATCTCCTTTGATGCCTTTGATACGTTTATTCTTTCAGTTTTTTGTATTCTATTTCTTATCATTGATCATCAGGTAGTGAGGACCTGATAATAACATAGTATGATGCGTCAAACGTTGATTCCGACGAAGTGTAATAATTAGTAAGCGTAATATTGATGTATATTTGTTACCGTGAAAGTCCGAAATCTGGAGAATGTCGACACATACCAAAAACGTTGGTGAAAGACCGAAATATTTGCTAGATATCCTCCTTTCTCACTTACACCGGCAAATGTCGACATCCACAATGCTCTAATGGTGAATCTTGAATATGCGTTTCATCTCTCCGTATCCGGAGAGGAGAAATGCAGATTTGCATTTTCTTATCTCAATATTTCAGGCGTGAAAAACGTCACATGTGTGACGTAACTTATCGCCTCTCTTAGAAAGGAGGAGTGACCAATCACGGTGAGTAGAGGAAGTGTAGAGGATTTTTAACCCGCGGGACAAATCTGACAACAAACAAATTAAAAACAAATTAAATTCTGTGGTGGAAAGGGAAGCCCGGGAATGGTTTTTGTTTTGTTTTCTTTGTTTTTTTTAATATGTAGCTTTAGATTCTAGCGTGAGAAGAAAACAAGTTTTTTTTTTAATTTGAGAAATTTAAGATACTTTTTGACATAATATTAAAGCATTTTATAAACGAAAATGATTTAATGAAGTAAAAATTCAATCATTCACGTAAAATTTTAGAAATTTAAAATAAATTTTTTTAAACAAAATTTTTAAACGTTTCTTCTTTTAAAATTTTTGTAACTTTTCGCAACAATTTTTTTTTTTTTTTTTTTTTTTACTTTTTGTAGGGTGTGCTTTATAACTTTAAGGATCAGATTTGATAAATGAGTTAGTTTGAGAATAAAAAATAAAATGTACAAATATATGTGAAATTTCATTAAAAAAACTCAATTCTTCTCATATTTCAATTTTTTTTTTGTTCTTTTATTTCACATCCAGTCCTTAGTTTTATAAAATGAACCATTAAAAACCTTAAGAAAATCAAGTCAATTTAAAAAAAATTATGCATTGAAGTTTTATCATTTTGAACAAAATAATGTTTTGAGAAAACATAAACTGAGAAAAACCACTTTAAGAATTACAACTTTAAAAAAAACATTCAAAATCTATAATATTTTCTAATTGTAAAAATTACATTTTTTTGATTAGATTTGACTATAGTTTTGATAATTTAGTGGCTTTCATGTAAAAAACATTAGTTACACAGTATTGAAATCAGGGAAAATATAAACTATCAATAAACTTGGTTCATCACTATTGTTTATAAATGAAACATAATAAAATCATTTAAAATATGAAAGAAATAAATATATTATGATAAAATGATGCATAATTTATTATAAAAAATCTTTATTTATGCATAACCATTCTGTAAAATATATTCGCTATTCTAAAAACAAACCTTTTTGTCACTGTAAACGAACGATTTCTATAAATCCAAATGTTTGAATCGGGTGCACAAAATATCAAATACTTACCTCCTATAGACCTACATCGATGAAGGAACTAGCCTGCATATCATTCCTTTGGTATCCTAATAATTACCGTACTTACCTCCACAGGTTCATTAGTTTGATACAAAAATTTTTGGTTACGATAGGTTTTTAACACAATATATTTCTTTTTTACACCGTGTGAAAGTTTAAAATACAAAACTTCTTTATTTCACAATTAAATATTTTTAAAACAACTTTGCATTAATTTCACAATTTATGAAAAATATTATAACTTCACTTTGACACTACCATTAAAAATGATATCAGAGATTACATCAACAAAATAAAACTGACACAGCTAAAAAAAAGAGAAAACAAATCTGAAATCAGAAGCATAGTCTTTATTGAAAAAGAAAAGAATTACTTATACATTAAAGTTACACACTTTAAGAAACTCTTTATATGCGAATCCAATAAAATAACAGATGTATAATTCGTTAATAAACAATTATTTCGATTTAATATTTTCGGATATTTCTAACAAACATTCATTCCATTAAACTTAATTTCAAACACTAAAACATTTATAAAAAAAAAACTACCAAGTCATGAAAATATACAAAATAGAACAGCATATTACGACATTAACAATCAAAATCACTTTAAAGCAATTATTAAAAATTTCACAAAGGCAGCAATCACACATTTCTATTCAAATATTCACACATTTTCAAATTGTAACACAATAAATAAGTGACATTACTAAAGTATAACAAAGTTTACATAAAGTTAGTTATACTAGTTAAGTTCCAATATTTCTAAGCATTAATAAAATAAAGATGAATTAAAAACGAAAATATTTACAGAAAAAACATTTCCAGAAAAATCAATTGAATAAGTATTCCTTTTATGAACCTTTAACATTCAATAATATGGAAAATGTTTACATTTAGAGCATAAAAAAACAGTTAAAATATACATTACGATATATGAAAAATAGGGGAAGACTTAGTAATTGCACATGTGAATAAACTGTTGAATTTAAAATGAACAGCACATTCTAAATGAAAAAAAGAAAATAATGCCAATAAAAACTTACTTAATTATGTGACTGAAATCTTATTTATTGCAACAGTTTAAACTACCATGACACTTTGAATTGCACAATACTCCCTTGTTTTTACAACTGCATTTATTTGTGGCACACTTCCTTTTGCAATGACAGCGTTTATACCCTTGCCCTCCACTTTTCGAATTTACTGCAGCTGCTTCTCTCAGCGACATTTCTTGAGAAGAAACCTCATCTATTGAGAGTAACTTTTCTCTACAAATTACGAACTGATTGCGGGTATAAAGCTGCTTCAGAGTTCCATTTTTATTTGCTAGTTTATAAAAGTCAGCGTCTTCTATTCCAACAACAACTGCTAATATATTTCGGCTATCTGTACGACCACGGTCAACATCAGGGACTTGTATTCGTACAGTATCACCAATTTGAGCAGGAGGGAATTTTTTTTAGTGGTTCGTAACATTTTCGTTGCTTGCAGTAGAAGATTTCTCTTTCGCGGCCGCTCTTTTTACGGAAATAATCTCGTGTTGTTCAGCCAGGGATTGATATGAATACGTGGTAGGTTTCCGGCCCTCTTCAATATTTTTCTTGGAGCTATTGTATTCGGTATGGCTATTGCTCAAATTTTCTTCAAAAGTTTGAACAGTTTCTCCAAACTTTTCTTCGGTTTCAAATGTATTAGCATTTTCTTCAAGTTGTTCTTCGGTTTCACAAGTAACAGCAATTTCTTCAAGTTGCTCTTCGGTTTCAATATTTGCGACTTGCTCGCTAGGCAAAAAAGATGATGCTATGCCTCTTTTTGGTTTAATGCCAAACATGGCTACATAAGGACTCTGGCGTATTCCTTCGTGTATTTTTTTTTTTCTATTGCTGTTTCCATGATTGGGCATTATGTTCTTTTATTTATGTTTTTTTTTTTATTTTTTGTTTTCCTTATTAGATTTTTTCTGACTGCGTTTTATTGTTTTTTTTATCATTACTGGACCAAATGATCTTTTTATGTTTTTACGTCTATTTTTATCTTTTGTAATCACTTGCTCTCAAAAAAGTGACATTCTTGGTTTCCAAACTGTCTAGATTTCATATTCTTTGATTTAATAACAAATAAACACATTACCTTTATTACTTATCTCAAATTTTAATCATCTGATCCTTCCATCTTTTGACTCACTTCAAATAGTAAATTCAAACGTTTCGTATCATACTAATTCCAATTGTCTTAGTGCAATTACTACCAAATGTTAATTTTAAGACCAACTTCGGCCTTAGTTTCAAATCAATGGACAAACTTTTTGTCTGTCAATATAAACTATATTGATCCTTGGTGCTGCATCTAAAATATTTGGGTTTAAAATCCTTTACAAAAATTTTTGCTGCTTTGACATAAAAATTTAAATAAAATCATCAGAGAATTTTTTAAATGAAAATTTGCTGTTCATTAATATTTGTTTTCAAATGTAACTGAAATTATCATTGAAATATGTCATTTGTTTTTTTTTGACAATTAACTTTTTGCAATTAATTTTAATCATCGTTTTTCTCTGTAATAATTTCATCTTGTTTACAATCACTAGGGATAGGTCGTTTGTTTGTTTATAGCATTTCATTTTTTTTGTTCATATGTGACATTTAAAATCGCTACACGATAAATCATTAAAGACCGATTGGCAGATCGCGCGCACGGATAATAAGTCCAAAAAAGTTTGACATCATATAATTTAAATTTGTTCTTTGATTGTAAAACTTCAGATTTTGTTACGTTTTTCATTCAATTTCGAGCTTTTAATATTTTTAAATTAAAAAGCTTTTTGATTTATATAATAAAGTAGAAATGTAATCATGTAGGTCTTTACAACTTTTTGGATGTGTGCATGAGAATGTACTTTAAATTTTTTCACTCATTAGATAATATGAACCGATTGTAAATTTAGTAAATCTGACTTTTCTAAGATTCTAACCTTGTGATGGATTACTATAGTATTTTTAATTTGAAGTAATATTTGTTGTAAATTGAAATTTTCCTTTATTTTTTAATTTCTAATATTGTTCAATTTGTAATAATAACTACCGAAAGATTTTTATTATATTAATTTTTGAATGTTAACAATATTTAACTGACCATTTTTTTTATTTTAGAATTGTTTGAAAAATAAGAATTCATTTTTTGTTTAGAATGTTCTAATATATTTTAAAATTACTTTTTTTGCATAATTCAATTTTAAAAATCAATCATCGATTATTTTTTTTGTAATGAAAATTTTATCATCTATTAACAATAAATTCTTTTTCATATAATAACTACTAAATATCTAACTTTTAATTTATGTATATTTGGAAATTAAGAAGTTTGTTTGTTTGTTATACATAACCATATGGTTTGACTAAATGCTTTCAATGTGATTCTAAACTGCATTACAGGATCGGGAGACTCTAGAGGAGTATGACGATAAATAAACTATTGAGAGTGAACCAGATATTCTCAGCCAAAAAACAAACCATTTTATTACCTGCCTCATTGGGTACTTAACAGTTTTGGAAAATTAAAAATTTTACTGATCCCGTCATATGATGGGCATATGCTAGTAAATTAAATATGCTTCAATATTTACGAGGCAAATTTAAACAAATTCAATATTAAAAACTTACAGCATAATTTAAAAGATATTTTTCAAGTAAAATGAAATTACATACAGCATTACTGATCATTTTTTATAGTATATTTATGTATGCAAGCAAACCTATGAATGTAAGATTTACATATGTATGTATTTTGCATGTGTGTATGTAATGATATCACTTTTTTTATGAAATTGATTGTTCACTGTACTTTAGATTAAGACTTTTGAACCCTCCATGCAAATAAATTCTGGCTCTATCACTGGTATCGGTAAAATAAGAAGCCATTTTAAAGAATTTATTTGTCAGCTAAGAATAGCCTACCTCAGTTTTACTGTAGTTCATGGATGTGCCTTAGACTTTTAAACTAAGTAGCATTTAAAGTTCCTTTTACTCTCTATGATTTAATAGAAGCATTGAGGTTTAATGATTCATTCATCAAGGAATCATTAATCCTCTTATATCTATTGAAAAACTAGATAGCAATTATATTTATACATGTAATAAAAGTTCTGTTAGTAATAGTTCATCTCTAAAAAAAAATTATTAAACTTGAATTTATATGCATAAAAAGGGGGTAAATAATAAAGCATAATGTTTTGTGCAATTTATCTAATTCAGAATTGGAGATGAAATAATTTTAATGAAATTTTTGTGTTAATACTGCAATTTTATATTTATTAAAATTTATATCTGTATCTTCAATGCTATAGATTCAGTGGAATGAATGAAAAGAACTTATGTAAATTTGTGGATATAATAATCAATTTTGTACTCTCTTAAATATTATTATTATTGCAATAAAAAAATGTATTCAATTTTTGTTTTCTTAATAAAATAAGAACACCATTTTTTATTTGAATTTTTATATTATCTGATAGCAAATAAAAATAGCAAAATAATGCCATATAGTTATTTTGATGTAAAAGCAGTAAACTTTTAAACAATTAATACACAGAATATTCTCAGAGGTATTTCAATTTATAGAAAAGTGCAATGTTTAAATATCATTTAAAAGGGTAAATTTCATAATTGATATTCAATCTCTGTACAAATAGTGTCAATATTAGATAAACATAATTAATCTAAGAAATTAGAATACTAAAGAATACACATTTGTGAATTAATTATAAACTGATAAATTTGTATTAAATATATTCTATATAAGCTAACTATATAGAGCATATTAGAGATTTAATACAGAGCTACATAAAAGCATTCTAGAAATGCAATTATGATTGGTTTTGTTTTTAATAGCTTAATTTATAAAATAAAGAAAAAAATCCAAAAGGTATAAAAGCACCCTACGCCAATTTGTTTTTCAAATAATTAAGAGAAAGTCGTCAAAAGAACGATGAACATAAATATCAGGTAACCATTCTTTAGTTCCGATGGTCTGACACCGGGGGCGCCACTTTCTGAGCGAGTCCAATGTTACAGAAGCGTATCGCTATTGCCTATGGGAGTTGCATGTCTTAGTGCTTTAGTCTATGAAGTTTACGTACTTTTATTCAGATCATTGAACATCAGGTCGTGTGTACCTGATAATATCTTACTGTGTTGTATCAAATGTTAATACCTACGAAGTGTTGCTTAAAAAAAAATCAGAGTAATGCTAAAATTGAAGTGAAGTTAGTCGCAGGAATACGGTTACAAACTTAAAATGTGAGGATATTGTGTTGATAACGTGCGTGAGATAGCTTTAAATTTGGACTTGAAAAGAAATGTCAATTGAAACTTGTCAAAGTAACTCCTGAGACGGAAACTGGGGTCGAGTCACATTCGACTTAGAATTACAAAAGGGTTAAGGTTGGATCTCTAGGTAATCATAGGTAGAAGTAAACACTTTTACACTAGAAAGTATACAAAGTTAAAAGGACTGTTTTATAGAAACACTAAGTCATATATTGATCTGTCTATTTCCGTTATTATTCTACTTTACTAATTACGCTCTTAAAATAAATCTAGAGTAATCGTGAATAATCTAGTGTGACAATAAGTTCTCGATTTAAAAGAATATTGAATAACTGTGATTGTTCCAGTTACCATGATATTAGTACACCAGAGAGATTATTAGTCGTATAACTCCTATCAAAACCAAGTAAATTCTGTTGCTGTTCTTTGCAAATTCCGAAGTGAAATATATTGCATACTGAACCAGTATCTGCAGAATGTGTGGAATATGATATTTCAATAAGAAAAAAAACCCCGATTTAATTGTGATAAAAAACTTTTTATTTTAAATTCCATGTGATCCGACCGTCGTGACCCCAGATTCTTAATGACAAATAAAACTTGCCATTTTCATTCCATTTTCCGATGTGAACGAATGTTTCATCTTCGACAATATCCCAACAATCACGTGTTTTTCCTATCCCTAAACTCTCTCCTCGTTAGATTTGTGTCATGAACTAAAGAATCCACTCTTATCTTTCATTTTTCCTATTCAGTTGTTTATTTTCTAACTGGCTACTATTCATGCTCACTGAGATATATTGAGAATTGTAGGGTTAGGGTCATATATCATCCTATTGTGCTAATTTCTTGAAGATACTATGATATGTAATTATACACATCTCATACCATAACTCAAATATGTATGGAAAAATTAAATGATCTTCCGAATACCAATTTTATTTAAAAAGAGTATGAATCTATGAATATTTGCAGAGGATTAACAGCTACTGTTTTAAACCATACATTTCTTCAATCATTTAATTCAATGTTGGGTAAAACAGGACAATAACAACTAGTGTAGAATTAATTCAAATGACTTCTGAAATGTGACTCAACTTGTACACAATCGTAGTTTTGCATAGCACTTAGTAGTGAGAGAGTAAAATTTCAGCTCAGTGTTGATATTAGAGCTATTAGTTAAATAAACGAAGGAATACAGTTAAGAAATTGAAATGTGAATATTGTGTCGATAACGTGTGTGCAATATCTTTAAATTTGAAAAGAAATTGGATTTGAGACTTGTAAAAGTAAATGCTGAGACGAAAATTGAAGTCGAGTCACACTCGACTTAGAAGTACAAAATGGTTAGGGTTGGATCTATATATTCACAGGTAGTAGTAGACGCTTTTATTCTAGGAAGTACAAAAAGTAAAAAAGGATTGTTTTATAGAAATACTGAGTCATATATTATAGGGTTAGGATCATATAATCCCGTTGACTAATTTCTTGAAGATACCATAACGCAAATGACTATGGGATATAGGCTATTTCTATATAACTCTGATCTATGCAGATCCGTTTTGAGGATCAGTGTCAAAAAACACATGTTCACAAATTTCAAAAAAATGAAATATTTTATCGATTGGCAGGGCTTACTGAACTCATTTTTTCTCTATTAATCGTGTATTTTCACACTTCCTGATATATATATGCTCACTGTGATATATTGAGGATTGTAGGGTTAGACCGTATAATCCTGTTGACTAATTTCTAGAAGATACTATGATATGACATTATACACATCTCATACCATAATTGAAAGGAGTGTGGGGTATAGACTTTTTCTATACAAGTTTGGCTTATGCAGATCCACTCTGGGAATCGTTGTCAAAAGCACAGGTTCAGAAATTTTAAAAAATGAAATATTTTATCAATTTGCAGTGCTTACTCATAACATGCCAACATCTTATTTCTTATTAGTAGTAATAGTGATATCAAAACGGATAAAATCACAGCAGTCAGCAGAATCTTACATTGAAATTGATTGGTAACTTTTAAAACGAAACAGAGATACAGCAAAAATACCTTACTATGAACCTGAATATTTTCTAAAGGACTAGTGCTCTAAAAAGATTTTAAATCAATTTATAGAACCTACCCAGTATAGTCTCACCGAGGCTTTTGAAGAGTTTGAGTTTTAAATACCAAATTATATTAGTGTGATTGCTTTTAATCTTAACTGTGCACTTTTTAAACTTTTTTACTTATAATAATTATAAAAATATTTTTTTTGTATAATTTTTAAAATTAAGAATGTCATGAATAAACAAAATTCAGTGTCTTAATGCGTCTTACATGCCTAAAAAAATTACTTTCCTGTATATGGAGCTAATGTTCCTCAGCTCCAAGGCACTATTTCATTTATATGTATATGTGTATGTTTTAAATTATTTTCACAATACCAATTTTATTTGAAAAGATTTTGAGAAAATAAATATTTGAAGTCAGCCGATGTTTCGTAGGTTCTTTCCTAAATGCGCAGTCTTTAAACCATGTGCACTTTGGCCATGATATTAACAAATAGTATGGAGGAATTTGGTAACAACTCTAAAATGACCATGTGAAAATATGGTTTGTTGATGATAGTATTGTTATTTGTTTATTATCCTTTTGTCTATTTCTGTTATTATCCTTTTGTACTAATTACCCTTTTAAAATAAATCTAAAGTAATAGTGGATAATCTAATAATGAGTTCTCGATTTAGAAGAAGATTGAATAACAGAGATTGTTGCATTTACGATGCTATGGCCGATTTGTTAGGGTGCTGGCCTTCGGTACCGGAGTTTGTGGGTTCGAATCCCACTGTAGCATGGATGTTCGTAGCCGTTCGGAATCGGCTTTAAGCTGTAGGTCCCGGTCTCATTAGCCCTCGTGTTGCAAAAAGTAGACCGTAGCACTCCAAACCAAACAAACAAACAAACCAAACAAGCATTTACGATGACATTAGTACACCACAAAGTTTATTAGTCGTATAACTCGTATCAAAACCAGGTAAATGTTGTTGCTGTTCTTTGTTAATTCCGAAGTGAAATAAACTCCATAGTGAAGCACCATCTGCAGAATATGTGAAACATATCTCGATAATAATAAAAAACCTGAGTGATTTGTGATACGAACTCACATATCCACTATTATTTGTCTTTTTTTTCTATTTAGTTATTCATTTTCTCACTTGGTCTTATCCATAGGTGAGATATATTAAGGATATTAGGGTTATGATCGTATTATCTTGTTGAGTAATTACTTGAAGTTACTTTGATTTGATATTATACACATGTCATACCATAACTCAAATTACTATGGGTTATAGGCTATATCTATACAAATCTGGCTTACGCAGATTCGTTTTGAAGATCGGTGTCAAAAGCACATGTTAACAAATTGAGGAAAATGAAATAATTTATCAATTTGAAGTGCTTACTGAAAACATGTCAATATATTAATTCATATTAGTATTAATAGTAATACCGAAACAGATCCAAATACAGCAGTCAGCAAGAAACTTTTATTACAACGAAACGGAAAAACAGCAAAAATACCGAGCTACGAACCCAAATATTTTCAAAAGGACGTTTTCTTCTATAATTTTTTAAATTATTAATGTCATGAATAAACAAAATTCATTATCTTACTCTGCTTACATGCCTAAAAATTTATTTTCGTGGATATGGAGCTTCCTTCATCGACACCTTTACACTACTTCATATCTATATCTTTCTGTATGTTTTAAATTATTTTCGGAATACCAATTGTATTTAAAAAGAGTATGAATGTATAAATATTTGTAGACGACTGCGAGCTATTTTGTTTAATTCATACAGTTGTATCATCCATAATTTCCATGTAGCACATGATATAAACGTAAAGTGTAGAACATCTCGTTAATAAATTCTGCAATGTTATACAACTTGTGAATAATCACAGTTTTGCGTAGCCTTTACAAGTGATCGGGTGAATATTTAGGTCAGTGATGGTTGTATTGCTATAAGTTAAATAAACGAAAGAATACAGGTACGAAGTTGAAATGTGAAGATATTGTGTGGATAACGTGTGTGCAATATCTTTAAATTTGAACTTGAATGTGGATTGAGAATTGTCATAGTAACGTGTGAGACAAAAACTGAGATCGAATAACACTCGACTTAGAAGTACAAAATGGTTAGGATTTAATTAATAAATATTCGCAGGTACACTAGGAAGTACAGAAAGTTGAAAATAATTGTTTTATGGAAACAGTGAGTCATGTATTGCTCTATCTAATTCTCTTATTATTCATCTTTGCGAATAAACCTCTTAAAATAAATCTAGAGTAATAGTGAATAATCTAATAATGAGTTCTCGATTTTGAAGAGATTGAATAACTGAGATTATTTCGGTTGCTATGAAATTAGTACACAGTAATATTTATCAGTCGTATAATTCTTATCTAATCCAGGTAAATGTTGTTTCATTCTTTATAAATTCCGATGTGAAATAAGTGTGATAGTGAAGCGGTATTTGCAGAATGTGTGAAACATATCTCGATAAGAAAACAAAAACCATGAGTGATTTGTGATAAGAAATAATTTATCTTAAATGCCATTTGATCTGATCTTCGTGACCCTCAGAATCTTACTAATAAAGAAAACCTCTCATTTTCATTGGAGTTTCATCGAGTTTTCATTGTGAACGTATGTTTTCGGCTTCCACAATATCACAACAATCTCTTTTTTTTTTATCCCTAAACTCTCTTCTCGTTAGTTTTTTTGTCATGAAGTCTCGAATCCACTATTATTTTTCCTTTTTTTCTATTGTTTATTTTCTCATTTGCTGCAATTCATTCTCACTGAGATATATTGAGAAATGTAGGGTTAGGCTCATATAATCCTGCCATAATAATCGTTTTATACTATAATTTTTTAAATTATTAATGTCATGAATAAACAAAATTCAGTATCTTAATGTGTGTTACATGCCTAAAAAAATACTTTTCTAGATATGGAGCTTCTGTTCCTCGGATCCATGTCACTACTTCATTTCTATGTCTTTGTATATCTTTTAAATTATTTTCGAAATACCACTTTATTTGAAAAGATAATTAATACATAAATATTTGCAGTCACTCGTTTCTTACAGTCGACGAATTGTTCCATTCTTCTAATCATGAAATCTCATGTTGTACAGACATGATTTTTTTTCGTATAGAGTAGCAGTACTTTACATGATTCAGTAACGTTATTTAGATAGATGATATAAAAAAATTCGGTTAAACAGAGTTGTTCAAGTGAATGTTTGGATATTTTTGAACGGATGTCACTGGCCACAAAAATAATTTATGTTTTTACTATCCATAAACTCTCTACTCTCAAGTTTTGTGTTATGAACTCACGAATCCATCCTTCTACCTGTTTGCTTTTTTATGTGTCTAATTTCGTCGCTCGTTGTCAATTTTGAACTACTGATAGGAGCCTCTGGATTGACGGGCTCGGCCCATAGGGTCCAGTGGATTCATCGCCTTTAAAGCCTTTAAAGTTTCTTATGATGGTTTCTGTCCTACGTGCGCTTTCTTTGAACTATGTGCCATTTGACATGATAATAAATAACTGTTTGGAACTGTTCGTTATCAACTCTAAAGAGTTTTGTACGTAGTCAAGAATTGTAGTTTCATATCGCAATTACCAGTAATGTGTGAAAATATGACTTGATGAGAGTATAGTTATTAGTTTGATAAACGAAAGAATACAGTTATGAATTTGAAATGTGAGGATAACGTGTCTGCGATACCTTTAAATTTAAACTTGAAAAGAATGTGGATTGATACTTGTCAAACTAACTAATGAGACGAAAACTGAGGTCGAGTAATACTCGACTTAGAAGTATAGAAGGGTTAGGGATGCGTCTTTAGGTATTCATTGGTAGTAGTAAACACTTTTACACTAATATGTCTATAAAGTTAAAGGGCCTGTTTTAAGGAAACGTTAAGTCATATATTGATCTATCTATTTTTGTTATTATCCTTTTGTACTAATTACTATCTTAAAATAAATCTAGAGTAGTGGATAATCTAATAATGAGTTCTCGATTTAGAAGAAGATTGAATAACAGTGATTGTTGCATTTACGATGACATTAGTACACCACAAAGTTTATTAGTCGTATAACTCGTATCAAAACCAGGTAAATGTTGTTGCTGTTCTTTGTTAATTCTGGAGTGAAATAAACTGCATAGTGAAGAACCATCTGCAGAATGTGTGAAACATGATATTTAATTAAAAAAACAAAAACCCGAGTGGGTTGTGATAAAAAACTTTTATTTTATTTAAAAAAACTTTTTATTTTAAATGCCATGTGATCCGACCTCCGTGATCCCCAGAATCTTAGTGACAAACGCAACCTCTCATTTTCATTCGAATCTCCGATGTGAATGGATATTTTCATCTTCGACGATATCCCAACAATCCTGTGTTTTTACTATCCCTAAACTCTCTCCTCATTAGTTTTTGTGTCATGAACTCATGAATCCGCTCTTATCTTTCATTTTTCTATTTAGTTCTTTATTTTCTTACTGGCTACTATTCATGCTCACTGAGATATAATGAGGATTGTAGGGTTAGGGTCATGTATCACCCTGTTGACTAATTTCTTGAAGATACATGTAATTATACACATCTCATACCATAACTTAAAGTAAGGAATATAGGCTATTTCTATACCAGTGTGGACCTATGCAGATCCAATTTAAAGATCGGTGTAAAAAGCACATTTTTACAAATTGCAGAAAATGAAATGTTTTATAAATTTGGAGGGTTTACTGATAACATGGCAATGTATTAATTCGTATTATTAGTAATATTGTTATCAAAATGGATCCAATCACAGAAGTCATCAAAAGTCTTTCATCGAATTTCTTTGGTAACGTGAAAAACAAAACCGTAAAATAGCAAAAATAACGGAATTTGAACACAAATATTTTCAAAAGGATCAATATATCCATGTATAGAACTTACCTCCGATATAGTCTCATCTGGACTCTTGAAGCCTTTTGAGTTTTGAGTACTAATTTATTTTTAGCGTGATTGCTTTTAATCCTAAGGGTGCACTTTTTCAACTATTTTCTAATGAAAATGATTATAATAATATTTTTTTCCTATAATTTTAAAATTATTAATGTCATGAATAAACAAAATTCAGTATCTTAATGTGTCTTACATACCTAAAAAATTACTTTCGTGGATATGGAGCTGCTGTTTGACAATGACACTACTTCATGTGCAATGTCTACGTGTATATTTTATTTTCAGAATACCAATTTTATTTGAAGAAATTGTGACTATGGGAATATTTGTAGATGGTGACAAGATTGTAAATTTCATTTTCAGACCACTCTGTCATAGACGATCATGTCGTGAGGACGTGATTAAAACTTTACCATATTGTATCAAACGTTGATAGTTGTGAAGTGTTATGCTGCTTACAGGCGTACTTTTACATAACATGTACTAGTGATCTTGTAAATATAACTCAGTGGTAATAGTATTGGTTTTAGTTAAATAAACGGAGGAATACAGTAACGATTTGAAATGTGAGGATATTGCGTTGATATAGTGTGCGTGATAAGTTTAAATTTGAACTTAAAAAGAATGTTGATTGACACTTGTCAAAGTAACTCATGAGACGTACACTGAGGTCGAGTCACACTCGACTTAGAAGTACAAAAGGGTTAGGGTTGGATCTTTAGGTAATAATAGGCAGTAGTAAACACTGTTACACTAGAAAGTATAGAAAATTAAAAGGAGTGTTTTATAGAAACACTAAGTCATATATTGATCTATCTATTTCTGTTATTATTCAACTTTACTAATTACACTCTTAGAATGAATCTAGATTAATCGTGAATAATCTAGTGGACAATAAGTTCTCGATTTAAAAGAATATTGAATAACTGTAATTGTTCCAGTTAGGATGATATTAGTACACTAGAAAGATTATTAGTCGTATAAATCGTATCAAAACCAGGTAAATGCTGTCGGTGAGCTCAGCTAATTCCGAAGTGAAATATGTTGCATACTGAAGCAGTATCTGTAGAATGGGTGAAACATGATATTTCGATAAGAAAAAAAAAACCCGATTGAGTTCTGATAAAAAACTTTTTATTTTAAATGACACTTGGTACAACCTTTTAGATCCCGAGATTCTTACTGACAAACAAAACCTCTCAATTTCATTCGAATCTTCGATGTGAACGGATGTTTTCATCTTCGACGATATCCCAACAATCCCGTGTTTTTCCTATCTCTAAACTCTCTCCTCGTTAATTTTTGTGTCATAAACTCACAAATCCACTCTTATCTTTCATTTTTCCTATTTAGTTGTGTATTTTCTCGTTTGCTGCTTTTCATGCTCCCGGATATATATTGAGGATTGTATAATTAAGGCCTTATAAACCTCTTGAATAATTTCGTGAAGATACCATGATGGGACATTATACACATCTCATACCATAACTCAAATAAGTATGGAATACAGGCTATTTCTATAGAAGTCTCGCCTATACAGATCCGATTTGGGAATCGGTGTCAAAAGCATATATTCACAAATTACAAAAATTTAAATATTTGGTCTATTTGCAGGGCTTACTGATACCATGCCAATATAAAAGTTTGTATTAGTAGTAATAGTGATGGCGAAACATATCCTATCACAGCAGTCTACAGTAATATTTCGTTGAAATTGTTTAGTAACTTCTAAAACAAAACGGTTAATTAGCAAAAATACCAGACTGAGGACCGGAAATTACCGGAAATGTTTCTAAAGGACGACAGCTGAGAAGAATTTAAATCTCTTTATATTGTCTCACTCGAGTTCGGTCATAGGGTACAGATGCATTGTAGCCGCCGTGTTTTTTTCTCGCCAAACTTGTCGATTTTTGGGGCGATTACTAGGTTGCTGTATATGCCCCAACATTGATAGGGGAATATGGAAGCTTCGATATGTTCTTGCATCCTATTGGTGCATGTGATTTTTGATGTCATTACCCGGCTATCTATGCAAATTTTCTGCTCTGAATGTTCTTTTCGTTCCAGACTTGGATTGGTAGGTTGTCTCGTAGGTAGGTAAGTTATTTTTGGTATTTAGTTATGGCGGATGTTCTTATTTCTATTTTAACTATTTGTAGCATTGTGAAGAAATATCAGGAAATTCTTAGACCTGAGGCTGAATTTTCATTTCATTCAAAACGGCAAGTTTGTGGGGATGATGGAATTCTGAATTTGAGTTTTTTTTATGTATTTGGTTAGTGGGATATAGTTAATTTAGTTATGACAAGTAAAGTTATTTCGGTTTTGAAATTGTTAAAAAATATCAAAATATTCTAAATCAAACAAGATGTTTTGGTTTGGAACATTTTGTTTTTGTTGTTATCATTTTCTGGGATTTAGTTAATTTAGTTATGACGGGTGCAGTTGTTTCGGTTTTGAAATAGTTAAAAAGTATCATGATATTCTAAGTTAATTGGTTTGGAACATTTTCATTTTGTTCTTTGCACAATGAGGGGGGTTGAGGGGGGGACCCCCCTCACATGTTAGATTCTTCTTAATGTTAGTACCTATTAAAATGATATATATTGTGTTCACTCTGTTGACACATATCATAAATATTACTAATCTGTTATTTATTTTTTAAAAAACGTAAAAAATGATGATTATTATGCTAATTTTTCTTTAATAATACTTTAAATTGTTAATCTGTTGTTTCCTTTTAAAGTTTAGTTTTGTTAATCTTGTGTTTCAAATATGCATGGTGATCTTTTAGAAAACACGCACCGCCGCCATGTTTTTCTACTTGGCGACTTTTCAAATCATGTGTTTTTCTGTTGGTCGCCGAAAAAAAAACATGGTCTACGGGACCGGCGACTATAATGTATCTGTTCCAATCACAGAACATCATTTGGTGAGGACATGAAAATAACTGATGGTGTTGTACTACTAATAATTATTGTAAGTTTCCATAACATGTGTGGTGTCCACAAATTATAATTTTGTTACAGCTAATTATTTGTATTGAGTATGCAAAGTTTTCACAAGCGGCAGATCTGCGTGCGCAGACGCGTACTTCACAGCTACCGGCCGCCTTATAAGTTGAAGCCAAGCGAGAACGAACGAGGAGTGCAAGGCGCGGCGTAACTAAGTCGTTTCTGAAGAAGAAAGCATTCTCGCACGGCTGTCGAATCAAAGTATTTCGCCCTCGGAAGCACTTCTGATCCAGCTTGCTTCACAAGAACGTTCGCCTTCAATTGCATGCTGAAAGCAATAGTATCGACCCTTATTTGCTTTGTTTCTTCCATTATTATTTTTATTTTTCACGTCAGTCTCAAATTAAAATAATTTTAACGAAAGCTTATTTTTTTGGAGTTTATTTCTTGTTTCGCTACAGGAGTAGCATTACAGTGGTGCAAACACTCACTACACATGTACTAGTCATCGTGTGTACATTTGACATAGTGATGATAGTATTATTATTAGTTAAATAACCGGAAGAATATAGTTACGTAGTTGACATGTGAAAATATTGTGTAGACAACATAACGTGTGTGCGATATGTCTAAATTTGAACTTGAATGTCGATTGAAACTTGTGAAAAGGAAGTCGAAAAGTGAGATTGAGGCACACTTGAATTTGAAGTTCAAAGGGGTTAGGGTTGTATCTTTAGCTATTCATAGGCAGTAGTAAATACATTTAGAATAGGAAGAATGTAAATTTAAAAGGACTGTTTTATGGAAACGTTACGCAATATATTGCTCTATCTATTTCTCTTATTATTCTACTTTACTAATTACCCTCTTAGAATAACTCTAGAGTCATCGTGAATAATCTAATAATGAGTTTTGGATTTTAAAGAAGATTGAATAAATGCGATTCTTCCAGTGACAATGAAAATATGTACATCATAATGTTGATTGGTCGTATAACTTGCATCGTCAAAAACAGGTGTTGCAGTTCTTTGTTAATTCTGAAGTGAAATAAGTTGAGTAGTTAAGCAGTTTCTGAAGAATGTGGGAAACTTATTTCAATAAGAAAAATAACTCGAGAGAATAGTGAAAAAAAAAATTTATTTTAAACAATATTTGATCCAACCTTTTCGATCTCCAGAATCTTACTGATACAAAAGAACCACTCAATTTCATTCGAGTTTTATCGAGTTCGAATGTGAACAGATGTTTTCACCTACGGCAATATCCCAACAGTCCCGTGTATTTTCTCTCCCAAGACTCTCTCCTCGTTATTTTTTGTGTCATGAACTCATGAATCCACTATTATCTTTCCTTTTTCCAATTTAGTTGTTTATTTTCGTACTCTATACTATTCATGCTCCCTGAGTGAAATTGAAGATTGTAGGGTTAAGCCCATAAAATCTTGTTGACTAATTTTTTGAAGATACTATGACATTATACACATCGCATACCATAACTCAAAAGAGTATGATATAGAGGCTATTTCTATACAAGTCTGGCCTATGCAGATCCGTTTTGGGGATCGGTGTCAAAACGATGTATTAAAAAATTACAAAAATGAAATATTTGGTCTCTTTTAAGGGCTTACTGATACCATGCCAATATATTAGTTTGTATTAGTACTAATAGTGATACCAAAACAGATAAAATCACTACAATCTACAAGAATCTTTCGTTGAAATTGTTTGGTAACTTGTAAAACAAAATGGAGAATTAACAAAATACAGGACTATGAACCCAAATATTTTCGAAAAGACGAGTATTAAGAGCTTTTAAATCCACTTATAGAACCTACTTTAATATAGCCTCAACCAGACTTTTCAATCGTTTTGAGTTTCGAAGGAAAACCACTTTACCTTTAATGTTATTCTTTTTAATTTTGAGTGTTCAGTTATATGCGTTTGTTATAGTGTCAGTAGTTCTAATTACAGTTTTCGTCTATAATGTTTAAAATTAATAATATGAATGAACAAATTACACGGTCTTACATGCCTTAAATAAGGCTTTCGTGGAAATGGAGCAGCTGCTCTTCGGCACCATAACACTACTTCATGAATATGTTTAAATGTTACTTGCTGCTTTACATGCTCACTGTGATACATTGAGGATTGTAGGGTTAGGCCTATATAATCCTGTTGACTAATTTCTTGAATGTACTATGATATGACATTATAGCAGCTCTTAGCATGAAAGGTCAAGGTCAAGGTAATTGGGTTAACGGAGTACCTAGCGAAGTGGAAAGTCTTCACTTTAACCTCCGAACGTGAAGTGATCAAAACATAAATTTAGGCCTCTAGGCAAAAAGTAATCCAAACAAGAATTTAATACGCTCCAGCTCACAAGAGAGCGTGGAGGTGAGTATGTTCTCTTAAAAAATTAAGAGTAACCAACGCGTTGTCTAATTAAAGGATAATTAGACTGTAACCTTGACAGTGACCAATTGGGATGGTTAACAGAGTTATATAATTCCATAAAATGTTGCTCAAAAATAACATAGATAGGTAGTACAATACAAAAATAGGGACTATAACAATGCAGCTTGGTACAACAATAAAAAATAAGTAAAAAGTGACAGCACTAACAAAAAGATATATTTTTGGTTTTTTATAAAATTTTTAAATTTTTATTTAGCATTTTTTCAGTTTTTTTTTATATTTTTTGAAAACATAAAACAAGACGATACGTTACAATAACAAAAATGCAAAAGCAAAGTAGCGGAACGATATGATACCCAAAAAATTGGAAAAAATTAAAAATAAAAAAGTCAAAAAATAGAAAACGGTACTTCACAAATAAAATAATATGTGAAAACATTTAAAATTAATTACAAACTTAAAAACATAGAATTTGGAAAAATTTTAGGAAGTGGTCGTCACCAGGGATCGAACCATCAGAGAGCAGTATTGAGCGGACACGCTATAAAGCGTGCCACTCGGCCATGAGATATTACGTGAAAAAAGCGAAGTTAAAGACAACGAAAAATGCTTATTCTCCTCTCCTTCGTTTTGAAGGGGGAAGAGCCATATCAGGACGATATAATAATGCTCTGGGCCTTTTAGCCGAGCTAGGAACAGCAGGATTATACACAGGGAGATTGGGAGGTTCATGCTCTTAGCATGAATGAAATGATACTATTTTATACAAGTTTGACCTCTGCAGATCCATTCTGGTGATCGGTGTCAAAAGCACATGCAAAAATAAAATTACAAAAATGAAATAATTTATCAATTTGCATTGTGTACTGATAACATGACAATACATTAATTTTTTTCAGTTGAAATATTGATACCAAAACAGATCCAATCACAGCAGTTAGCAGGAATCTTACGTTGAAATTGACTGGTAATTTGTAACACGAAACGATGAAATAACAAAAATTCCGGAATAAGAACCTAAATATTTTCTAAAGGACAAGTACTAAAAAAAATTTACATTCATTCATTAAACTTACTTTAATATAGATTCACCTAGGTATTTGAAGCGTTTTGAGTTTGAATACTAATTTATTTTAGTGTGATTTCTTTTAATTCTTCGTGGATACTTTTTAAACTTTTTTACTAATGATAATAATTATAATAGTTTTCTTCTATAATTTTTTAAATTATAAATGTCATGAATAAACAAAATTGAATATTTTAATATGTTTATATGCCTAAAAAAATTACTTTCCTGGATGAAGAACTGCTGTCCATTAGCACCAAGACATTATTTCAAACTATGTCTTTCTGTATGCTTTAAATTATTTTCGGAATACCTATTTTTTTTAAGAGTATAAATATATCAATATTTGAAGATGAATATTTGCTAATTTGTTTAATCCAGACATTTAGACATTTGTTTAATCATTAGATTCCATGTTGACATGAAAACACCACAGAGTGGGGTAAAAGTCGTAATAAATTCTATAATGTTATTTAACTTGTAAAGAATTGAACAGCATGTACTATCGATATTGTCAAAATTTAGCTCAGAGATAATAGTAATGTTATTAGTTAAATAAACGAAGGAATACAGTTACGAAGTTGAAATTTGAGGGTATTGTATTGATAACGTGTGTGTCTTTAAATTTAAACTTGAAAAGAATGTGAATTGAGACTTGTCAAACTAACTCGTGAGACGAAAATTGAAGTCGAGTTACACTCGATTTAGAAGTACAAAAGTGTTAGGGTTGGATCTATAGATATTCACAAGTAGTATTAAACACTTTTACCTTAGGAAGTACATAAAGCTAAAAAGGACTGTTTTATAAAAACACTAAGTCATATATTATTTTATCTATTTCTGTTATTATTCTGCTTTACTAATAAAACTCTTAAAATAAATCTAGAGTAACAGTGAATAATCTAATATCGAGTTCTGAAATTAAAAGAAGATTGAATAAATCACATTATTCCAGTTACGATGACATTAGCACGCAGGAAGGTTTATCAGTTGTATAACTCGAATTTAATCCAGGTAAATGTTGTTGCAGTTCTTTATAAATTCCAATGTGAAATAAATTGCATAGTAAAGCTGTATCTGCAGAATGTGTGAAACATGATATTTCGCTAAGAAAATAAAAAACTGAGTGAATTGTGATAACAAATAATTTAGTTTAAATTGCATGTGATCCGACCTTCGGGATCCCTAGAATCTTACTGATAAACAAAACGTCTCATTTTCATTCGATTTTCATCGAGTTTCGATGCGAGCGAATGTTACCGTCTTCAACAATATCAGAACAATCTTATGTTTTTCCTATCCCTAAACTCTCTCTCTACTCGATTTTTATGTCATGAACTCAGGAGTCCATTATTATCTTTCATTTTTCCTATTTAGTTGTTTATTTTCTAACTGGATACTATTCATGCTCTCTCAGAGAAATTGAAGACTGTAGGATTAAGCCCATATAATCTGCATAACTAATTCCTTTAAGAAAATATCATATTATACACATCGCATACCATAACTCGAATGAGTATGGAATATAGGCAATTTCTCTATAAGTCAAGCCTATGCATAAGTAGCCGCGCATTTTAATCGGTGTCTAAAGCATAAATTCAAATTCCAAAAAATTAAGTATTTGGTCTATTTTCAGTGCGTACTGATACCATGCTAATATATTAGTATCTTTAGTAATTTTTAACAAAACGGATGCAACATCAGTTAAAAACAAATATGTTAAAAAAAACCATAAAACAAAATAGAAAAACAAAACATCTTTTTTTATCGAGTGATAAAATATTTTAATTTTTTAAAATTAAAACATAAATAAAAGTCTGAATTCTTGAAACCACTTTATTAGTGTAATTTTTTTTAATTTTAATTTTTTAACAAGTTAATAGATTTTTGTGAGTTTTTTTTTTTTTTTTTTTTACTTCTGAGTACCTATAAAATTATGAATATTTTAAAACTTTACGGATTTTTGAAATTTTTTGATGGATATATTGAAAAAAAGAAAAATTACACACCAATGCTTAAAAAAAATTTAAATTTTTTAAGATTATTAAAAGGAAATATGAAATATAATGAATACCTAAAATTTCGAAAAGAGTAAAATGACTCTTCTCACAAAATAAAATGAATTCTAACAAAAAAAATAAAAAAACTAATTTGAAACCAAAATGAAAAAACATCACTAAAACTAAAAGAAAATTGAAAAAAAAAAAATGCTAAAACACTAAAAAAAGTAAAAACAAACAAATAGAAAAAAATTTAAAAAATGCTCAAAAAAATGAAATTCAAATTATAGGAGAAAGAAAGAAGAATCAAATAAAAATTTTAAAAAAAAAAATCAAATTCGTAAGGTAGATAAAAAAAATTCAGAGGTTAAGAATTTTAAAAGAAAAATTAAGTGGATAAAGATAAAAGACAAAGAAGACACCAAATCGTAACATTAATAATTAGAGGTCTCCAGAGAATTCCAAAATTAACTGATACGTGACTACCCTGCTCAAAGTAGCACAACTAATTAAACAGAACAGCCCATGCCACTCTTCCAAATTCAGTTAACTCCGAGTGAGATGGCCAAAAAAATTTACGAGCTCGACGCTCTCTTCCATATTAAGATATCAATTGAACGTTACAGGGCCCCTGCACGTACACAGCAGTGTCACAACTGCCAGTATTTTCATCATCATTCGGAGAATTGCTTGATGAGATCCCGTTGCGTGAAATGCGGCGAATACCATAAATCGGATGTTTGCCCCAAAGGTCCGGGCAAAATTGACAAGCCTAAATGCTGCAATTGTGGTGGAGAGCACCCAGCTTCATATCAGGGATGCCCGAAGTTTCCCAAACCGAGAGCATCGACACCGGCGTTCGTAGCCGCAGCCGCTCCGAAAGCTCTCGAGCACTTTCGCGCATGCGCTCAACCCGACCTCTCGAGCAATTCTCCCTCCCGCTGCTCCTACGCCTGTAACGGTTCCCCACCCCCCTTCTCAAGCAAATCCAAGCATTGATAACCATAGCACTAGTCAATTAGGAGAAATCGCAGGCCTACTCCAAGAAATTAAGCAAATGCTGGGGATTCAAAATTTCGATGAAATAGTCACTAAATTACGTAATATTAAAACCAACATGCTTAAAGCAAAGACCTCTGAAGAACGACTTTTGGCGTTCTTCTCGGGTCTAATTCAAAATCCCTCCACAGGTCCGTAATGGCTTTAAATAGGTTTTTATCAGTTTTCGCATGGAATTGCAACGGCATCAAAAATAGGATTCGTGAGTTCAGGGAATTCGTAAACGAGCGCTCTCCCGATATTGTGTTATTACAAGAAACCCACCTCCGGCCGGGGGATAAACTCAACATCAAAAACTACACTACATACAGGAATGACTACCCTAGTCCAATTCAAGCCATGAGAGGTACCGCTATTATTATTAAACGTTCTATTCCCCATCATGTAATTATTCTTCCATCTCTTCAAATTATCAACGCTACTGCTATTAATATTAAAATTAACAACGGGTCTGCATTTACCATAATTTCCACATATATTCCACCATCTCTAAATCCGCGCGAAGTCCTTGACGATCTCTATGCACTTAGCACAGTTAATAATGACACAATTATTTTTGGAGATTTAAATGCTAAGCATAGTGATTGGCATTGCACTTGTAATAATTCTTACGGACAAATGATCACAAATTTTTCAGATAATTCAGATTTTGATATATTCGCACCTAACGAGCCAACACATCACACTAATAATAGCAGCAGCGTTATCGACTTTGCATTAATTAAAGGTATTCCAAATTCTATCACTATCGAAACCGTATGCGACCTCTCCTCAGATCACAATATCACCGTATTATTAAAAATATTTATCAGCAATAATCCCTATACTTTTCGGCCACAAAAATTTATTAATTGGAAGCAATTTAAAGATCACCTAAATTCTAAAAATTTTGCCCTCCCTAATATTAATAATATTAATGACTTAGAAAATTTCATCACTAAAATAACTACCGATATTAATGACAGCGTTACTTTTGCTTCCACCATCATTCCTGACACAGACAAACGCCACCACGACAGGCACTTAAAATTATTAATTAATAACCGTAATCGTGCCAGGAAAGCCTGGCAGAGAAATAAAACGCCGCTCAATAAGAGAATTTTAAATAATGCACAACAAGATCTCAAATATTATATACACGATAAAGCTAATACCCAATGGGAAAATTTTCTAACTTCTTTAGACACTACTGACAATTCCTATCTGGAAAGTCGCCAGGCACTTCAAAAATTCCTTCACACCTATTCCTCCATTAAAAGATCCGACTACTAACGTTATTCAATACACAGCGGAGGAAAAATGTAATTTAATCGGCAGCACGCTCGCACAAAATTTCACACCTAATCCAGGTTCTGACGTAAACACGACCAATGATGTCAACTTTTCTATTTCTACTATTCAAAATTTTAATTCGCCTAACACTAATGTTCATATTGATTCGGCTACCCTTATCCAAATTATTCGTAACTTACCAAACCGTAAATCCCCTGGAGAAGATAATATCACTAATACTGCTCTCAAGCATCTCCCCATTCAATATATTTATTACTTATACAGCATAATTGATCATATTTTTTACTTTAATTATTTCCCAAAATGCTGGAAAAATTCTATCGTTGTCCCTATTCCAAAACCTAAAAAGGATCATTCTTCTCCAGATAACTATAGACCAATTAGCTTGTTAAATACTCTAAGTAAAATTACTGAAAAATTCATTCTTGCGGAAATTAATCAACATCTCGAAGATCAAAACATAATAATTCCTTACCAGTTTGGTTTTCGCAAGAATCTTTCGGCACCCCACCAAATTTACCGCATTACTGAACTGTTGACAAAAAATAGATTAAATAAACATTCAACCGCTGCTGTATTTTTAGATATTGCTCGTGCTTTCGACAAAATCTGGATTGACGCACTCATACACAAACTAGTAAACTATAACTTTTCTAATAACTTAATTAAATTAATTTACTCTTATTTAACGGATCGCACTTTTCAAGTAAAAATCTATACGACCTACTCTTCAAAATTTCCTATCCTTTCCGGTGTACCACAGGGATCACTTCTCGGCCCTACTTTATTTAATATTTATATAAATGATATCCCTGTTCATCCTACTACGGAACTTGCTATTTTTGCCGACGACACAGCGATTTTCGCATCGAATAAAAATTATAAATTTGCAGTGACTGCCGTCAACAAACACCTAGTCAAAATTTCTGAGTGGCTAGACAGATGGAAAATTAGGATTAACACTAGTAAATGCGAAGCCGCAATGTTTACAGCCAAACAGAGAACGACTTATGTCAACTACAACATATATATCAATAACACTCGTATTCCTTGGTCGGATACTGTTAAATATTTAGGAGTAACGCTAGATAAAAACTTAACTTGGAAGCAGCATTTTAAAGCTGTTAGAGATAAATATAGAAACGCGAAGCGAGCCCTGTATCCCTTAATAGCTCGCCGTAGCAAAATGACTATTAAAAATAAGCTGCTCGTTTACACTTCCTTCCTTCGTCCGATATTTACCTATGCAGCACCAGCCTGGTCGTACGCAGCAGATTCTAATATCAAAATATTAACAGTTATTCAAAATCTAATATTAAGAGAAATTACTAACTCGCCATGGTATTTTCGCAACGACGAAATACACGAGGAACTTAAGATTCCTAATATTCCAAATTTCATCTATAAACTTTCCACTAAATTTCATAAAAACTTAAGCAATGAATTAATAAATAATCTTGTCAACTACGACCCCGCTGATCCTAGCAATAGAAGAAGGCCTTTGGCCATTCTAGCCAAAGATCTTTAATTTTTGTGCTGTCTTATATAAAAAATAAAAAATCCACCAAAAAAAATTATAAAAAATGTTACAAAATGTAAGAAAAAAGTTTTAAAATGCTTAAAATCGGCCACACATCACTGATCGTACTCAAAATTATTTTATTTCATGGATTTTCTCCTGATTCTTCCCGAAATGCTCTGCGCTTTCACGTCATGTTGAAGGCGGAGCTTAATTTTGTGATCTAACAGTACTGTATTTTGCTGAACTCATTATGCACAGGCGTGGCTTGGTTAGTAAACGCCTTGCCCACCGCTCACCTTCGTTGAATCGTTGTCGGGATCGAACCCCGATGACGGCAAAATTTCCAAATCTAAATTAAAATTCTTAAAAATTGTTTTTTGTGTTTAATTACTGTTATTTAGGCCCTTTTTGGATTTTTAGACCATTTTATTTATTTTTAAAACTCGTATTTTTATTTTTTCCAAATCATCAAAATTTTCGTACCCAATCATCACTGCCAAGCAATTTAAAAATTATAACATCAAAATTATGACAATAAAAAATTATTAATACAATTAAATATTATTTTTTAGGCCTTTATTCGATTTTTAAAACAACTTATTTATTTTTAAAACTTATATTTTTATTTTTTCCAAATTCTTTAAAATTTTGTTTTACTCATTAATTTTCAAATTCTTTCGGCTTATTTTGTACGGATGTCACTGGCCAAAAAATATTTTATGTTTTACTATCCCTAAACTTTCTACTCTCTAGTTTTGTGTTATGAACTCACGAATCCACCCTTCTATCTCTTTCCTCTTTTATGTGTTTATTTTTTCGCTCGTTGTCATTTCTGTGCTCACTGATAGGAACCTCTGGATTAACGGGCCAGGCCCATAGAATCCAGTTGCATCACCACCTTTGATGCCTTTGATACAACCTATCGTCACTGTGAGGAAAAGGCTTAAATACTCTCTGCTAATTGCTGAGAAATTAATTAATCTGAAAGTTAATAGTCATTTGGTAGGTAATAATATTATAATGTCTTATCAATTTGGTTTTCTCATAAAGCTTTCTGCTCTCGCCAAAAATAGATTAAATAAATTCTCTACTGCTGACTTTTTTCTCGATGTTGCTCGTGCTTTCGACAAAGTCTGGATACACGCCCTCATCCACAAATTAATTCGTTATAACATGTCTACTCATCTCGTTAAACATTTGTTTTTATTTAAGCGGTCGAACTTTTCAAGTCAAAATTTACCAGTCTCTATCTTCAAAATTTCCTATTTACTGTGGCGTTCTACAGGGATCCCTTGTCTGCCCAACATTATTTATTATCTACTTCAATGACATTTCTGTGCATCCTTCGACCGAACTTTCAATGTATGCAGATAACACTGCTATTTTTTCGTTAAATAAAAATATTAGGTTTACTGTGAGAAAATAAAGCTGCTCGTTTACACTTCCTTTTTGCGTCCCATTATTACCTATGCAGTACCAGTTTGGTTCTATGCAGAAGATTCCAACATTAAAATTCTTTCTGTTCTTCAAAATTTCATTCTTAGAGAAATCGCTAATGCTCCCTGGTACTTTAGAAATAGTGCCATCCAGGAAGAATTAAACATTCTTCCTATTCCAAATTTTATTTACAATCTCTCCACTAACTTTCATAAAAATCTAAACAATGAATTAATTAATAATCTTCAATTATGACCCCGCTGATAATTGCAATAGATTAAATGCGTTGGCCATTCTTAACAAAGATCTTTAATTTTTTGTGTGTTTTGACCTACAAAAAATGAAAAAAAAAATCATAAAATCTCTTAAAATGTAAGAAAAAAAGCTTTAAAACTTTAAATTTGCCATACATCATCTTTTAGTAATTTTTACCATGCTTTGCATTTTATCTCAAACTTCTGTTTTCACTTTACTTGGCTCTCCTCACTTTAGTGAGGGCGGACCGTAGTTTTTAAATTAGGTTTCAATTTGTTTAAAATTATTATTTAGTCAATATTGTCTATGGAAGCGTGGCACGGTCGGCAAGGCGCCCGCCCTAAACTTACGAATTATCGCTAGACGATGATTGTATCCCTCGCGATGATACATTATAATTATTTCATTTGTTATTTAAGCTTAAAATAGTTATTTTATAATATTTCGTATGCTATTTAATTAATTTTCTGATTTTTAAACTTTTATTTTTATATTTTAATTAATTTTTAAAATTTTTTTACTCTACATCAAATTCTTATTTTCAATACTGTTTGTTGTGGTATGTCTGGACAAAAAAATATTTTTGTGTTTTTTCTATCCTTAAACTCTCTACTCTTTAATTACTGTGTTATGAACTCCCGAATCCACCATCCTATCCCCATGTTTCATCTTTTATTTGTTTATGCTCTGCTGGTTGTCCATTTCTCTGCTTACTGTATGAAATCTCTGGCTTTGAGGGCTAGGCTCAGGCAATCCAGTTGCCCTACCTTAATGAAAGTCCTAAAGGTTTTACATCCATTTATTAATCCCATATAGTCTCATCTACGCTTTTGAAGCATTTTGAGTTTTGAATACTAAAGTATTTTAGTGTGATTGCTTTTAATCCTGTGTGCACTTTTTATACCTTTTTACTAATCCAAATGATTATAAAATAGTTTTTTTTCTATAATTTTTAAAATTATTAATGTCATAAACAAAATTCAGTATCTTAATGTGTCACATACCTAAAAAATTACTTTCATGGATATGGAGCTGCTCTTCTTTGGCACCAATGACACTACTTCATGTGTATCTCTTCGTGTATATTTAAAATTATTTGCTGAATACCAATTTTATTTGAAGGAATTTGAATATATATAAATATTTGTAAATAGTTATTGATATATTTCACTTGCTTCTCGTAATTTAAATCATTGAACATTAGGTCGTGAGTACCTAATAATATTTTACTATGGAGTACCAAATGTTGATACCTACAAAGTGTTGTACAACAATTTTTAAGCTGATTAGTTTTGTTACTGTTTAGTTAGACGTAGGAACACAGTTACGAACTTAAAATTTGAGGATAATGTGCGTGAGATATCTTTAAATTTGGAATTGAGAAGAATGTCTATTCAAACTTGTCAAAGTAATTCCTGAGACTGAAATTGGGTTCGATTCACTCTCGACTTAGAAGTACAAAAGAGTTACGGTTGGATGTTTGTTTACTCCTCCTAGTTGGTGTCATGAACACATGAATCTACTCTTATATTTCATTTTTCCCATTTAGTTGTTTATTTTCTAACGGGCTACTATTCGTGCTCACTGATATATATTGAGGATTGTAGGGTTAAGCTCATGTATAATCATGCATAATAGTGTGATAGAGAGAAAATGCTAATTTGAAGTGAGGAGTAGCAAGCGTCATCGTGGCGACATCTAGTGTATGCGCAAGGTTATTAGTCAAGCGAGAATTGGGATAAGACATAAGTTCAAAGGCTTCAAAGGTGGTGGTGAAACTGGACCATATGGGCCGAGCCTAAGACATAAGTCATACTTGATTATCCTAAAATAGTTTTACAACTGATAAACTCTCTGGTGTGTTTTAAACCTTGTAATTGAAAGAATTACAGTTATTTAATCTTCTCCTTTCCAAAACTCTCTATTACACTAGATTTTATACTATTACATTAGATTTCGTTTAGAGGGTAATACTTGGAGAAGTGAAGTAGTAAAGTAAGTAAAGTAGAGGAATAACAGAAATAGAGCAATACATGACTTAGCCCCTAAAATAATTTCTAACTTTTTTTAATGAGAAAATAGTATATAAGTGTTTCTTCTAATTACCAGAAGGCAAAAAACACGGAAATATCTCGAAGAGAATGAGGAATTTGCCCATGGGAGGGATTCGATTAACTTAGTATTTTTCTGATAATTCCAGACTCGTAGATACAAAAAATGTTCTGTAAATGTAATGAACTGGGTCCATCAATTTAAAAATTAATATTAAAGTTTAAAAAAAAATCATTAACCCATTAACGCATTTGCCCCTGTCTGACACGGGCGAAATTCAAATTAAGCATGTAATAAAATCGTTTACACTTTGTTTCTATAACAATTTTTTTATATACTTTTTACTCTTTCCAAGCTCCCTAGTCACATCAAAACTGAAATTGCAAAAAATAACTTACATTGTACCTATATATCCCTTTTCTGTGAAGAAAATATGTCATATTTTATAATTTTTTCTAAACTAAACTCGTGCTTTAAGGGGTTAAAACGCTCCGTGACTGGTTGTGACGTCATAGTTCATGATATCCAATATTTTCTTATTGCTTGTAAGCGCGCACTATTTTCCGCTTTTGTTTTTGCAAGTTCTTGGAATTTTCTAACTATTAAAATTTATTTTTATTTAAACCTGAAGGTTTATTCTATCGATCTCTATAGCTAAATTATCTCAATTTATTCTAAATGTCTCTTCCACCTGGATTTAGCAAAGGACAGTCGGACAACCTCCCGAAAATTGACAGCTTGTCAATGTTTTCATTCATTTTTTTGAAAAAACAACCCCGGATTTTATGGGATTAGATATACGGGGAATAAAAATCCAAATGTATGTAAAATCATTTATACAATTTTACTTAACATGTATTAATATTTTATTCATGCTAATCCCAGCTCTTCTGTTTGTAGACACATTTAAGGCACCTATATCATATACACATTTGTAGCAGCATCGCTTTTTATAAATACAAAAATATGTAATATTAAAATAAAAATTAGAAGTGGTATTTATACTTAATTTTATTGGAAGTTATTTTGATCTGTTTAAAACAAAAAGTATCTGAAAATTATTTTAATATTGAAGTTTGAAATATACTAAAAATCATTCTTGGATTAAAACATCAAAATTATGTATTAAAACCACTATTATAGTTTTAAAATAACATTCCTAGATGTTTACTTTTTTTGTGTGTAAAATACCAATTATTTCATATTTACATTCAAAGTAATGCAATTTTATTATCTTTTTATATTAATATTAAATAAAAAATGTATATATAAAAATGTAATATTCTGAAATTAAATTTAAATTTTTAATCATTAAGTATTTTAAATCTAAAAATTTAATTTAATTCTTATTTTAAATTTGATGAAAAGAAATTTAAAATCTTTAAAAGGCTTTACTTAATTATTTATACTTTTTAAATAGCAATACAATTTTATTGCCTTTAATATTAACGTTAAATTAAAAAATCTATAAAGTTTCTGAAATTAAATTTATTTTTTAAAGTAATATCATTATTAAGTATTTTAAAAATATTATACTTTTTTCAAATTAGTCACGAATTTAATCGAAAAATATCACTGTGCATTGATGCACTTAAGAAAGTATGCATCTCTGAGGAAAATATTTATAATACCTTGAAAATACACAACCTTCCCCTCCCCCGAGTTATTTATTAGATAATTATATGCTTTAGATATTTATATGTTTTACGATATTTATATGCTTTATCAAACATTTATTGTACTTGAACTCTGTGATAATACTCGAAAATGAGCAGTTTTAAAAAGTTAAATAGCACTGGTTAATCAACAGTTCTTTTAAAGTATATATGTGTTTTGATATACTTTCTATTTTCTAAACTAGTAATACAGAGTTCGTTTGTTCGAATCCCACTATGGCATGGATGCTCCTAGCCGTTCGGAATCGGCTTTAAGCAGTAGGTCTCGGTCTCATTAGCCCTCGTGTACAAATCAGTAGACTGTAGCGATCCAAACCAAACCTAAACTAGTAATATTTAAACAAAAGCAAGCATTTATTTACCTAAAAATGGTCCTCCCATACTCATAGCGATGATTTATATGATAATTTGGGGTTTAATTTGTCATCCCTTTTCACAGCAGTTGTCCAGATTTCACGTGTATGTGGATCTTTGGAAACGCTGAAAAATATCTTCTCATTGCAATTAGTTGCTGTATTTTGACAGAGTGGCACAATACAATATTTATACTATGATTTTGTAATGCCAGACAGAATAAAAAAATTTCTATTATATGCGATACTTTACACAGAAACAAATTTAAAAGTCGCCTTTTAACATGTAAACAGCATAGGCGGTCGGTGTCGACATGAACGATGACATCACAAACTCGGCGGAGAAAAAATATCGTTTTTGAGAGACATTAAAGAGTCCGCTGTAAAATCCTTCAGAAATCACTCATTAGGCCCCCAAATGAAAGAAAAATAGCTACTGTCCTGCTTACGTTTTTGTCTTCTATCGTTTAAAATCAAAATTAGAAAACGTGAAAATTCATCATTAATAGCTTCAGAACGTACAAGTCGTGTTTTGTCAACTTGAAGCTTGGTTTTATATTGTTGAATGCAAAATTGATAAAATGAGCCGTTGTGACAAAGAGGGTGATGAAGAAATATGCTCTGACAGATAATCGGATTTTAATTATAAAAATCTCTTATTTTTGGGATTTCGTAAAAATATTGTTCTTTTTTTTTTGTTGTTCAATAATCATACATATTAAAGTGTAAAATAAAAAAAGTTTCGCTCATGAAAACAAAGTAATTTTCGATTTACTGCGACTTTTCTGAATAACTAAACTTTCCCGAGATTCACGAAAACACGCCCACTGCATGTGTAAGTTGGCGGTGCAGTATACCCACATGCCAAGTGTTAATTATGTTGTTCCGGTATGATCATTTTCTGGCCAAATTAACCTTAAAACAATTAGAAATTTGCAAAATAAAATTCTTCTTACTATCGTAAAAGATCATCGGTACCTACGAAATGATATTATCCATTTGAACCTTAATATGTTAATCATACAACAACAATGCATCGAAATTTTTAATCATTTTCAAAATACACTTTATTTTATTTTGTAGAATGTCATATAATAAATTTTTTAAATTCAGTAATATGTTAATTCTTGTATTAACGTAAATTCTGTCTTTACCGTAACTTTAACTTCTTTATTTTTATTGTGTACTTGTACTTCCTCTCACTGAACTCGTGGATTTTTTGATTTTATCATTTGTACTGTACTTACACATTATATGCGGGACACTTACTAGTACGTTTTCTGACGATTGATACTTGAGCGCGGGGAACTAGTACGGGTTAGTGTAACAACATGGTTTGTTTGTGGGTACAAAAATAACGGTATATAAGGAAAAAGAAGTGGACATTAGATTCTCTACCTTAATTACCCTATTAGCTCTTATTACTTCATCCCCTGTCCCTCTTGTTATATGTTGTGCCTTAAAGTGATGTGTTGTATTAAAAAAAATTATGTGTATTTTTATTATTATGGAGCAGGATAGTGTACCTAAATGTGTTTTATATTTAATATTTGACCGTAAGACTCCATCTAGTGTTTCGCACCGTGTATACTAACCACAACTTTCTTTTCAGGGTGTTAATCAGATATTATTTTATCTTTACAGGTACTCGCAACATAAGTCACAGCTCTTACTGATTTCTCCTTACCCACCTTTTAATGACCGGCACTTCTAAATTACTCCTTTTCTAAATTTTTAAACTAAATAGTACCTTACAGTTTTTACCCTGCTTGCTGTCTACCTTTCAAATCGGGGATAAAGCCGTCTGGCTAAGGAGCCTCATAACTATCTGTTTATATGGGAGGAGGTATCCTTGTCTACTACATAGATTCTGGAAAAATTTAGAGAAATAAAAAGTGGTTTTTACATTACTAGTTTTATGATTACTCTTTTCATTTTTTATAATGTAAAAATGTTTATATATAACATAATTCGAAAAAATTAAAATTATATACTACTATTTCTATTTAATTTTTCTTATTTTTGTTACTATTATAAATTTATACACAAAAAATTATATTTTTTGATTACCGTATGGCTGTTATTTATATATTTCTATTTCTATATTTGTGTATATATTAAATATAAAATACGAAAGGTTGGTTAAAAAATGAAATAATTTTCGATCTATCGATATTTAACTGAATAACTAAATTTACGGACAAAACGCCTGCTCCCGGTACAGTTCCTGCTGATAAATGTACTCACACACAATGTGTTAAGTTAATAAATTTCCTAATCCTTTATTTTCGCGATTAATACCAGTTATTTCTCATTACCCACGTCTTACAGTAATTTTCATTTAGTAGGCCAGGCCCATGGAGATCATAGTAAAACTATCCTGAGCGGCACGAGATAATTCGGTATGTAAAAATAAGAAGTATTTACTAAAAATACTTCGTAATGAAACATAAATGATTTGATAATTTCTTTAACAATATCAAAAATCATTCAAGTAATTAATTATATTCTTAAACATCTAAATCATTATTACAGCCACAAATAACGTTATTTTGTAGAATATAGATGACGCCACACTGTTACTCTCTGCAATTTTTTTCCTTTTAGCGAGGTAGTAATTCTAATCTCTTAATCGAAAATTGAATTTTGCATCTAATACTTCATTATAATAACCATCTTCGACTGATCATAAAAAGATGTGCTGGCTTTAGAGTAAAATTTCTATATGTTCTTTTATTACATACAGAGTTACTAATTTATTTGGTCACTTTAAGTTAGATTTTAAAATAATATAAAATAAAAACCACAAATGAAATAAGAGAAAATCACAAAACTGAGCTAGACATTTTTATTAAAATTTTATTAAATGTGAGATGTAAAATGTTTACAAAAATAATTAAACTAAATCTCATTTTTATTGTTTAAACAAGAATTGTATTTATTCAAGCAATATAATTTATTTCAAAGCTCAATAAATGGGACAAAATTTTGAATCTTAAATTTTATAAGATCATCTAAAAATATATAGTCGGTAAACCAACTTCTTTTATTTATGATATATATTCTGCTTTTATTTCTCTCACTCCTTCCTTTTCCCTCTCTCTTTCATTCACTCTCTCCTCTCTCCCTCCATCTCCTTTCTTCCTTCTCCATATCCCTCCTTCCCTCTCCATCTCCCTTCTTCTCTCTCTTCTCGAAATCCCTCCATCTCTCTCCATCTCCCCCCCTCTCTCTTCTCCATATATCTCCAAACCACTCCTTTTCTCTCTTCTCCATATAGCTTCCATCTCCCTCCTTCTCTCTCTTCTCCCTATATCTCCTACTCCCTCTATATCTCTCCAAATAACTCCATTTTTCAATCTTCTTTATTCCTCTCTCTCTCCATATATCTCCTCCTCGTTCTTCCTTTCCACATCTCTCCTTCTCTCTCCATCTCCTTCCTTTTCTTTTTTTCTATCTTCTTACTTTTCTTTTTTCATCTCCTTCCTTCTCTCTCTCTCTCTCTTCATCTCTCTTTCTCCTTTTCCCTTTCTCTCTCCCCTCTCTTTTTCTCTCTATCTCTATCTCCCTCTTTTTATCTACCCTCTCCCTCCCCACTCCCCTCCTCTCACTATCACTATATATATATATATATATATATATATATATATATATATATATTTATATATATATATATATATATATATATATATATATTTATATATATATATATATATATATATATATATATATATATATATATAGATATATATATATATAGATATATATATATATATATATATATATATATATATATATATATATATATATATATATATATGTATATATAAATATATATATGTATATATATGTATATATATATATATATGTATATATATGTATATATATAAATGTATATATGTATATATATGTATATATATTGTTCCGGTGCATCCGGAACAAACAACTCAACTTTTCTGTGTTTTCGTTTTCGGCGTTTTTTCAGAACTTTCTCCAGTAGCAGTTCACATCACGTTCGCATCCGCACGGCAGCTGGCATGCTGTCCGTTTATCATTTTTGTCGCACACGCAACATTTCTTGGAGGCACCGGCGAGATTTGAGGAATTTCGCTTTCGGTTTTAACCACATCACAACTCTACAATTGGTACAGTATTGGATACTTTCCACCTTCGCATCTCATTCAAGGACCAAGCAAGATAAGTACATTTTTTTTTCTTTTTTACAAGTTTGACTTTGGTTTTCCTCGCACCATTACGTCGTAATGGAAGACAAAGATAAGATCGCAAGAAATAACCGAGGTAGAGCGAAAGCTGCTCTAACCAGAATTTCAAATTTCATTAATGATGATAAACAATTATTCGAAAAACACGATTTGATGAATAAACTTCAAAAAATTGAAAGCATTTATTTTGATTTTGACAAGGCAGACGCAGAACTTCCGCCGGAAAGTTCCGAAATGGAAGAATTTGAGAAAAAATATTATGAAACCAAAGCCAAACTACAACAAGAACTTGAAAAATTAAATGTTACTGTTAATAAGCAAGCTGTTACTCAGGTTAATGAACATCCAACACCAGTTTCTAGTAGTACAAGTATTACAAATAATTTTAAGTTACCGAGAATAAATATGCAGTCTTTTAATGGTAATTACAGAAACTGGATGTCGTTCAAAGATTTATATGTATCATTAGTACATAACAATGAAAACTTAAGCAATATTCAAAAATTTCAGTATCTAAAAGGTATATTAACGGATGAACCGGCTTCTATTATTAAACATATTCCCATTTCAGAAAATAGTTATATAGAAGCCTGGGAAAAATTATTATCTAGGTATGATAAGAAAAAACAAATTGTCACATCACTAATCAAAACTTTCATGGATCAATCTTGTGTAATTAATGCAAACGGAATTAATTTGCGAAAAATTGCCGATACATCTGATGAGATCATCAGGAGCTTAAAATACATTAATTAAAGGCTAATCAAAGGGATGTTTGGTTAATTTATATTTTATTACAAAAAGTTGACAACGAAACATGTAGACAATGGTCTGAGTTTTCAGCAAAAGAGGAATTTCCAACTCTTGAAATGTTTATTCAATTTTTAAATGATAAATGTTCCTCTTTAGAAATTTTCAACGAGAAAGAAAAGGAAAAACCTCAATCTAGTGTTAAAAGATTTTCTACTAACAAAAGTATCAAATGTATTATGTGTAAATTAGATCATTTTCTTTTCAAATGCCCCAAATTTAAAACATTATCTGTCAAAGATAGAAATCAATTTGTTAGGAAAAATAATCTTTGTTTAAATTGTTTTTCTAGTCAGCACAAAAAATCTGAATGTTTGTCTCCATATCGTTGTCATTATTGCCAGTCATTGCATCATAGTATTCTTTGTGAAAATCAATTAAAAAGTTACTCCACATCTGCTTCCCTTTCCAAGAGCAGTTTTGATTTAGAACAACAAAGCAAAAATCTTGCAACTAGTGAGGTACCAGACATTGCGTCTACGGATGAAACCAAAAGTGGAAATACTACTGTAATTCAAAATAATAATGTTCAAACAACTTTTGGCTTATTGCCAACTGCATATGTCAATGTAATTGATTCGATGGGTCAAAAACGTAACATTAGAATATTGTGTGACAGTGGTTCGGAATCAACATTAATATCTGAATCTTGCATTAATTTATTGGGATTTAAAAGAAAAAATGCACGTTTTCCTGTCAAGGGTTTAGCTGAGTCAGAAGTCGCAGTTACAAAAGGTTCCGTGGAAATTGAGTTATTGTCAATCCATGATACATCAGTGAGAATGTCAATTAAAGCATTTGTATTAGATAAACTAACTGCCGCGCTTCCGAACAAAAAAATAAATGAGAAAGATTTTTCGCATTTGCAAAACGCAAAGTTGGCTGACCCACGTTTTCACATTCCGGATAAGATAGATATTATTCTAGGATCTGACTACTTTTTTTCTATTTTACTTCCCGGACAAATAACTTGTTCTCAAAGTGATTTGATTGCTCAAAACTCGATTTTTGGTTTCCTCATATCCGGAAAACTACCAGAATCTCAAACGAAATCAAATTCATTTTCAAACTTGCATATTTATGAAATAAATATTGATAGCGAATTAAAACGGTTTGGGGAGTTAGAAGAAGTGCCAAATTCAACTGACACATTATTATCACCTGAAGAGCTATATGTTGAAACTCATTTTCAGGAAAATTACTCAATTAATTCAGATGGCCGTTTTGTTGTAAAGTTGCCATTTTTAAAATCTAAATCTGAATTAGGTAATTCCAAACCATCTGCACTTTCTCGATTATATGCTATGGAGCGTAAATTTAAAGAAAATTTAGAGTTTGAAACCCAGTACAAAGATTTCATGCACGAGTATGAAAATTTGGGTCATATGGAATTAGTCCCACAAAACTGTTTGAATAGTTTTCAAAATGAGCAATATTTGCTTCCCCATCATGCAGTGATCAAGCCGTCAAGTACCACTACCAAATTAAGAGTCGTTTTCGATGCTTCATGTAAAACTTCCAGTGGTAAATCATTGAATTCAATATTGGGTGTTGGTCCTAAATTGCAACGAGACATTTTCGAAATTTTACTTAATTTTCGATTTCCAGAAATAGTCTTTTCAGCAGACATAGAGAAAATGTACCGTCAAGTTTTAATGTCCAATGAGGATCGGAAATACCAACAAATTCTTTGGAGATCTGATCCCAAATGTCTTCCTGATTGTAACTTGTGGTGGAATGGCCCAAGTTGGCTTCTTTTGGATTCGTCTTACTGGCCGAAAGATGAACCCTCTTTCAAAGAAATCAAGGATCTCATTAAAGATGAACAAAGATATGATCCTATATTTTCATTTCATAGTACTAAGTCGAAGTGAATTATATAGTAATTTATTTGAAAAATATTCATCATTTTCTAAGATTATACGCATTTTAGCATATTGCCTAAGATTCATCAATAAGTGCAAGACTAATAACAGAAGTCAAACACTTATGACTGATTCCTTTTCTCCACTCACTTACACCGAAACTAAAAATGCAGAAGTAATCATAATTCGGTGGGTTCAGAAAGATTACTTTAGTGAGGATCTAACATGCATTAAAAATCAGAGATTTTTGCCTAAGAAAAGTCAGCTATACTCGCTCCATCCATTTATAGATGAAAATGGTCTTTTACGGGTGGGAGGACGTTTACAAAATTCAGAATTGTCTTTTAATCAAAAACACCCAGTGATTCTACCTGCTAAACACAAGATGAGTGAGCTCATCGTGAAAGAAAAGCATGTGACTTATTTACATGCTGGTCCTTCATTACTGTCCCACATTATCAAACAATCTTATTGGATCATTGGTGGAAAAAATCTTATTAATAAGTGTGTTCACAAATGCATCAAATGCTTCAAATTTAAAGCTTCCACTGCATCCCAGCTTATGGGTAATCTGCCTAAGCATCGAGTAACACTCGAGAGGCCTTTCTTCAACTGCGGAGTAGATTGTGCCGGTCCTATTTCAATCAAATTCAATAATGGTCGTGGAGCAAAATCAACCAAGGGCTACATTGCTCTATTTATTTGTCTCGCTACTAAAGCGCTACACATCGAGGCGGTCAGTGATTTAACCGCTGATGCATTCTTAGCGGCATTGCACCGTTTCAGTGCTAGACGAGGAGCTCCACGTCACATTTACAGCGACAATGCAACGAACTTTGTTGGGGCTAACCGAAAACTCAGCGAGATTCAACAATTGTGGGCTTCCCTTCCTAAGAACGAAGCCGTTGCTCATCATTTGCCTCATGCATCAATAGAATGGCACTTTATACCTCCAGCATCTCCTCACTTTGGAGGGATTTGGGAGGCCGCAATTAAATCCACCAAATATCACTGTAAAAGAGTCATCGGTGAAACTATACTTACTTTCGAAGAATTGACAACTCTATTGACTCAGATTGAAGCCATTTTAAATTCTCGTCCATTATGTAGTGTAAACAATACCAGCATTGATTGTATTAATATTCTCACTCCTTCACATTTTCTTACAGGAGACGTGATCCTCTCACCTCCTGAACTACCTCTTACTATTCCTGCCAATTTACGGAATAGGTGGGATCTCCTTCAAAAGATGCGGAAAGACTTCTACAAATCATGGACCAAAGCCTATCTATCCTCTCTGCAATCCAGGAAGAAATGGAAGGACACTCAGCCCAATTTGAAAATTGGAGACATCGTCCTGCTGTTAGACGATGGTTATCTTCCAGGTTCTTGGCCAATAGGACAAGTGATCGAACTTCATCGTGGTAGTGACGGACTGGTTCGCGTAGCCACGATTAAAACAAAAAACTCTGTTTTCAAAAGAAACATTCATAAATTAGCTCCTTTGCCCATATATCAGGACTAATGCCTGATAGGGTGGGAGTATGTTCCGGTGCACCGGAACATAACAACTCAACTTCTCTGTTTTCGTTTTCGGCGTTTTTTCA
This sequence comes from Pardosa pseudoannulata, assembly GCA_032207245.1. Classification (NCBI taxonomy): domain Eukaryota; kingdom Metazoa; phylum Arthropoda; class Arachnida; order Araneae; family Lycosidae; genus Pardosa; species Pardosa pseudoannulata. The sequence continues at coordinate 59,130 of JAGEOH010000165.1, forward strand.
GAACTTTCTCCAGTAGCAGTTCACAACACGTTCGCATCCGCACGGCAGCTGGCATGCTGTCCGTTTATCATTTTTGTCGCACACGCAACACTTGTGTTGATTTGATATGGAATTACCCGGTATAGACTCTATGCTTCGCGGTTTCTCATCTCCGGCGGGAAAAGTGGAGAGAAGCGCGTGACATGATGTCAGTTGCGCCATCTTCGGATTGGCTGTAGAAATTCCCGCTCTTAGATGATTCACCTCGCTACAGATCTATAGATATTCACAAGTAGTATTAAACACTTTTACCTTAGGAAGTACATAAAGCTAAAAAGGACTGTTTTATAAAAACACTAAGTCATATATTGTTTTATCTCTTTCTGTTATTATTCTGTTTTACTAATAATCCTCTTAAAATAAATCTAGAGTAACAGTGAATAATCTAATATCGAGTTCTGAAATTAAAAGAAGATTGAATAAATCACATTATTACAGTTACGATGATATTAGCACGCAGAAAGGTTTATCAGTTGTATAACTCGAATTTAATCCAGGTAAATGTTGTTGCAGTTCTTTATAAATTCCAATGTGAAATAAATTGCATAGTAAAGCAGTATCTGCAGAATGTGTGAAACATGATATTTCGCTAAGAAAAAAAAAACTGAGTGAATATTGATAACAAATAATCTAGTTTAAATTACATGTGATCCGACCTTCGGGATCCCTAGAATCTTACTGATAAACAAAACCTCTCATTTTCATTCGAGTTTCATCGAGTTTCGATGCAAGCGAATGTTATCGGCATCGACAATATTAGAACAATCTTATGTTTTTTTCTATCCCTAAACTCTCTACTCGTTAGTTTTTGTGTCATGAACTCAGGAGTCCATTATTATCTTTCATTTTTCCTATTTAGTTGTTTATTTTCTAACTCGATACTATTCATGCTCTTTGAGAGAAATTGAAGATTGTAGGGTTAAGTCCATATAATCTGCATAACTAATTCCTTTAAGTTAATATCATATTATACACATCGCATTCCATAACTCGAATGAATATTGGATATAGGCTATTTCTGTATAAGTATGGCCTATGCAGATCCGCTTTGGGAATCGGTGTCTAAAGCATATATTCACAAATTCCAAAAAATTAAGTATTTGGTCTATTTTCAGGGCTTACTGATACCATGCAATATATTAGTTCGTATCTTTAGTAATAGTTATAACAAAACAGATGCAATGACAGCAGTTATCAGGAAACATACTTAGAATTTTTTTGGTAACCTTTAAAACAAAATGGAGAAATAACAAACATACTGGACTACGAAATCAAGTATTTTCTATGCAACCTTTGATGACTTTGATGCCTAACTAGTGCATTTCATCGTCATCTGGTAACTTGCTTAAAACCTATCTGCTAATTGCTGAGAAATTTATTAATCCGAAGTTGATATTCATATTGTATGTAATAATGTTACAATTTCTTATCAATTTAGCTTTCTCATAAAGCTTTCTGCTCTCATTAAAAATAGTTTTAAAAAAATTCTCTCTTGCTGACTTTTTTCTCGATGTTGCTCGTGCTTTCGACAAAGACTGGATACACGCCTTCATCCACAAATTAATTCGTTATAACATCTCTACTCATCTCGTCAAACATTTTTTTATTTAAGCGGTCGAACTTTTCAAGTCATAATTTACCAGTCTCTATCTTCAAAATTTGCTATTTACTGGGGCGTTCCACAGGGATCCCTTCTCTGACCAACATTATTTCATATCTACTTGAATGACATCTCTGTGCATCCTTCGACTGAATCTTCAATGTATGCAGATGACACTACTATTTTTTCGTTAAATAAAAATATTAGGTTCGCTGTGCATGCCATTAATAAGCACTTAGTCAAAATTATTGAGTGGCTCGACAGGTGGAAATTTAGGATTAACCCATCTAAATGCGAAACCGCAATGTTTACAGCCAAACAGAGAGCATCTTACGTTTACAATAATATATACATCAAAAACACTCGTATTGCCTGGTCGGATAATGTTAAGTACTTAGGTGTGACTTCCTTTTTGCGTCCCATTATTACCTATGCAGTACCAGTTTGGTTCTATGCAGAAGATTCCAACATTAAAATTCTTCCTGTTCTTCAAAATTTAATTCTTAGAGAAATCGCTAATGCTCCCTGGTACTTTAGAAATAGTGCGATCCACGAAGAATTAAAAATTCTTCCTATTCCAAATTTTATTTACAATCTCTCCACTAACTTTCATAAAAATCTAAACAATGAATTAATTAATAATCTTCAGTTATGAACCTGCTGATAATTGCAATAGATGAAATGCTTTGGCCATTCTTAACAAAGATCTTTAATTTTTTGTGTGTTTTGACCTACAAAAAATGAAAAAAAATCGAAAAAAAAATCATAAAATCTCTTAAAATGTAAGAAAAAAAGCTTTAAAACTTTAAATTTGCCATACATCATCTTTTAGTAATTTATACCATGCTTTGCATTTTATCTCAAACTTCTGTTTTCACTTTACTTGGCTCTCTTCACTTTAGTGAGGGCGGACCGTAGTTTTTAAATTAAGTTTCAATTTGTTTAAAATTATTATTTAGTCAATATTTTCCATGGGGGCGTGGCACGGTCGGCAAGGCGACCGCCCTAAACTTACGAGTTATCGCCAGACGATGATTGTATCCCCCGCGATGATACATTATAATTATTTCATTTGTTATTTACGCTTAAATTAGTTATTTTATAATATTTCCTATGCCATTTAATTAATTTTCTGATTTTAAACTTTTATTTTCATATTTTAATTAATTTTTAAACATTTTTTACTCTACATCAAATTCTTATTTTCAATACTGTTCTGATGTCTCTGGCCAAAAAAATATTTTTGTGTTTTTTCTATCCTTAAACTCTCTACTCTTTAATTACTGTGTTTAATCCACCATCCTATCCCCATGTTTCATCTTTTATTTGTTTATGCTCTGCTCGTTGTCAATTTCTCTGCTTACTGTATGAAATCTCTGGCTTTGAGGGCTAGGCTCAGGCAATCCAGTTGCCCTACCTTAATGAAGGTCCTGAAGGTTTTACATCCATTTATTAATCCCATATAGTCTTATCTAGGTTTTTGAAGCATTTTGAGTTTTGAATACTAAATTATTTTAGTGTGATTGCTTTTAATCCTGTGTGCACTTTTTATACCTTTTTACTAATCCAAATGATTATAAAATAGTTTTTTCTATAATTTTTAAAATTATTATTCTCCTAAACAAAATTCAGTATCTTAATATGTCACATACCTAAACAATTACTTTCATGGATATGGAGCTGCTGTTCTTTGGCACCAATGACACTACTTCATGTTTATGTTTTCGTGTATATTTTAAATTATTTGCATAACACCAATTTTATTTGAAGGATTTTAAATATATATATATTTATTTATATATCCATTTAGTCGTGGCTTTAATTGGTCTTGGTTCCAAATCGTTGAACATCAGGTCGTGAGTACCTGATTATATTTTATACCGAGTGTTGATACTTTCATAATGTTGTACAACGATAATTACGCCTATTAGGTTTGTTATTGGTTTGTTAGACGTAGGAACACAGTTACGAGCTTAAAATGTGAGGATAACGTGTGTGAGATATCTTTAAATTTGGAATTTAAAAGAATGTAATTCAAACTTGTCAAAGTAACTCCTGAGACTGAAATTGGCTTCGAGTCACACTCGACTTAGAAGTACAAAAGAGTTAGGGTTCGATGTTTCTTTACTCTCTCCTCGTTGGTGTCATGAACTCATGAATCTACTCTTATATTTCATTTTTCCTATTTAGTTGTTTATTTTCTAACTGGCTACTATTCGTGCTCACTGATATATATTGAGGATTGTAGAGTTAGGCTCATGTATAAACTTGTTGACTAATTTCTTGAAGATACTATAATATGACATTATACACATCTCATACCATAACTCAAATAAATATGGAATATAGTCTATTTCTATAGAAGTCTTGACTATGCAGATCAACTCTAAGAATCGGTGTAAAAAGCACATATTTACAAATTGCAGTAAATGAAATGTTTTATCAATTTGGAGGGCTTACTGATAACATGGCAATGTATTAATTCGTATTATTAGTAATAGTGATACCAATTAGTATTATTAATAATATTCATCAAAAATATTTCATCGCAATTATCTGGTAACTTGTAAAACAAAACCGAAAAAAAAAGCAAAAATACCGGAGTTTGAACACAAATATTTTCAAAATCACGAGTGCTAAATACGTTTTACGCCCATTTATAGAACTGACTCCGATATAGTTTCATCTACTCTTTTGAAGCGTGTTAAGTTTTGAATACTCATTTATTTTAGTGTGATTGATTTTAATCCTAAATGTGCACTTTTTAAACTTTTTTTACTAATGAAAATAATTATAACAATGGTTTTCTTCTATAATTCTTAAAATTATTAATGCCATGAATAAACAAATTTCAGTATCTTTCAATGTCTTACATGACTACAAAATTTCTTTCGTGTATCTGGAGCTGCTGTTCTTCGGCATCATGACACTACTTCATGTCAATATCTTTCTGTATATTTTAAATTATTTACGTGAGACGAAAATTGAGGTCGAGTTATACTCGACTTAGAAGTACAAAAGGGTTAGGGTTGGATTTATAGATATTCGTAGGTAGTGTTAAAAACTGTTACACTAGGATGTCTAATGGAAGCTAAGTCATATATTGATCTATCTGTTTCTGTTATTATTCTTTTTTAATTATAAACCTCTTTTAATAAATATAGAGTAATAGAGAATAATCTAATAATGAGTTCTCGATTTAAAATAAGTTTGAATAGCTGACATTGTTCCGGTTACGATGATATTTGTACACAAAAACGTTTATCAGTTGTATAATATGTATCTAATCCAGATAAATGTTGCAGTTCTTGATAAATTCCCATGTGAAATAAATTGTATAGTGAAGCAATGTGTGCAGAATATTTGAAACATATCTCGCGAGAAAAAAAAACTGAGTGAATTGTGAGAAATAATTTACTTTTAATGTCATGTGATCCGAAATTCGTCATTCCCAGAAGCCTACTGATAAATAAAACTCATTAGCATTCGAATTTCATCCCGTTTCGATGTGAGCGGATGTTAGCGGCTTCGACAATATCCCAATAATCTCGTCCTTGTTCTATATCTTAACTCTCGCCCCGTTAGTGTTTGTGTCATGAACTCACGAATACACTATTATCTTTCTTTTTTCTCTATTAGTTGTGTATTTTCTCCCTTGCCCATATAATCCTGTTGACTAATTTTTAGAAAATACTATGATATGACATTATACACATCTCATACCATAACTGAAATGAATGTGGGTTATAGGCTTTTTCTATACATGTTTGGCTTATTCAGATCCATTCTGGGAATCGTTGTCAAAAACACAGGTTCAGAAATTAAATAAAATGAAATATTTTATCAATTTGCAGTGCATACTGATCACATGTCAACATATTAATTCGTATTAGTAGTAATAGTGATATCAAAACGGATAAAATCACAGCAGTTAGTAGGAATCTTACATTGAAATTGTTTGGTAACTTCTAAAACGAAATGGAGATATAGCAAAAATACCGGACTATGAACCTGAGTATTTTCTAAAGGACTAGTGCTAAAAAGATCTTAAATCAATTTATAGAATCTACTCAGTATAGTCTCACCGAGGCTTTTGAAGTGTTTTGAGTTTTCAATACTAAATTATATTAGTGGGATTGCTTTTAATCCTAACGCCGCACTTTTTAAAGTTTTTTACTAATGATAATAATTATAATAATAGTTTTATACTATAAATATTTAATTATTAATGTCATGAATAAACAAAATTCAGTATCTTAATGTGTGTTACATGCCTAAAAAATTACTTTTCTAAATACGGAGCTGCTGTTCCTCGCATCCATGTCACTTCTTCATTTCTATGTCTTTGTATATGTTTTAAATTATTTTCGAAATACCAATTTTATTTGAAAAGATTATTGATACATCAATATTTGCAGTCAGCTGTTTCTTATGATGGTTTCTGTCCTATGTGCACTATTTTTGAACTATGTACCGTTTGACATGATAATAAAAAACAGTGTATAATAGTTTACTTTTAATTCTAAAGGGTTTTAAAATTAGTCAAGAATTGTAGTTTTACATAACAATTACCAGCGACCGTGTGAAAATATGACTTGATGTTAGTATATTTACTAGTTTGATAAACGAAAGAAAACAGTTATGAATTTGGAATGTGAGGATAACGTCTCTGCGATATTATTAAATTTGAACTTGAAAAGAATGTGGATTGAGATTTGTCAAAGTAACTAATGAGACGAAAACTGAGGTCGAGTAACATTCGACCTAAATGTATAAAAGGGTTAATTAATTTATAGATATTCACATGTAACAGTAAACAATTTTGTACTTAGGAAGTACACAAAGTTAAAAAGAACGGTTTTATAGAAAAACTAAGTCATATATTGCTCTATCTATTTGTGTTATTATTCTACGTTACTAATTACCCTCTTAAAATAAATCTATAGTAATATTGAATAATCTAATGAGTTCTCGATTTAGAAGAAGTTTGAATAACTGCGAATCTTCCAGTTACGATTGACATTAGTACACGATAGAGTTTATTAGTCGTATAACTCGAATCAAAACCAAGTAAAGGTTGTTGCAGTTCTCTTTGAATTCCGAAGTGAAATAAGTTGAGTAGTTAAGCAGTTTCTACATAAGTGTGAAACATGATATTTCGATAAGAAAAATAACTCAGGGAATTGTGATAAGAAATAATTTATTTTAAACTCCATGTGATACAACCTTTTCGATTCCCAGAATCTTAGTGATAAACAAAACCTCTCATTTTCATTCGAGTTTCATCGAGTTCCGATGTGAGCAGAAGTTCCTCTTGCTTTTTGCTAAACTCTTTCCTGTTTTAGTTAAGTCATGAATTTACGAATCCATTATTATCTTTCCTTTTTCCTATTTAGTTTTTTATTTTCTCCCTGGCTGCTATTGATGATCACTGAAAGATATTGAAGATTGTACTGTTGGGCCCATATAACCTTGTTCACTAATTTTTGAAGATACTATGACATTATACACATCTCATACCATAACGCAAATGACTATTGGATATAGGCTATTTCTTCACAAATCTGGCCAATACGGATTCGCTTTGGGGATCGGTGATAAAAGCACATGTTCACAAATTGTAAAATTTAAAAATTTGGTCAATTTGCAGGTTTTGCTGACACTATGACAATATATAAATTCGTATCAGTTGTAATATTGATACCAAAACGGAACCAAACATAGCAGTCAACAGGAATCTGACATTGAAATTGCTTGGTAACTTTAAAACGAAACGGTGAAATAGGAAAAATACCGGTCTATGAAACCAAATATTTTCTAAAGGACAACTGCTAAAAAGATTCTAAATCTAATTATAGAACCGACTCCATTATAGTAACATTGAGGATTTTGAATCGTTTTGAGTTTTAATACCACTTTATTTTTAGTGTGATTTCTTTTAAGTATAAGTTTGCAGCCGTTTGTTAGTAACTACTAAGAAAAATCCTTATTATTTGTGTTGTCTTTATAAAAAAAAAAAACCTTATAAAATGTTAATAAATGTAAGAAAAAAGTTTAAAATGCTTAATAAACTGGATACATCACTTATCGTACTCAAATTAATTTTTATTTCGTGTAATTTCATCCTAATTCTTCTAATGTTCTGCGATAGAATGAAGGCGGAGCTTAAGATAAACACATCGCCAATCTATTGTTCTAATACTTTATTTTGCTGTTCACTATTCAGAGGCGTGGCTGTTAGAAACGCCTTCAGTCTTTCTTTCATGCTGTCGTCGGGTTCGATATGAAGTCAAAATTTTCAAATCTAAATCAAAATTGCTAAAAAATTGTTTCTTGCTAATTTAAAAGGCTCTTTTTTGGAAATTTTAGACTAATTATTTATTTTAAAAATGTATTTTTTATTTTTTCCACTTATTTAAAATTTTCGTACCCAATCATTACTCTTAAACAATAAAAATTCATAACGTCAAAATTAAATTAATTTATTCTATAATTAAAATTATTATTTAGGCCCTTTTGGATTTTTAAAACAGTTTATTTAATTTTAAAACTTACATATTATATTTCCAAAATTTTTAAAAAAAATTTTGTTTTTACTCACTTTATTTAATTTTTTTTGCTATTTTGTACGGATGTCATGGCCACAAAAATATTTATGTTACTATCCCTAAACTTTCTACTCTCTAGTTTTGTGTTATGAACTCACGAATCACCCTTCTATCTCTTTGCTCTTTTATGTGTTTTTTTTTTTGCTCGTTGTCATTTTTGTGCTTACTGATAGAAGCCTCTGGATTAACGGGCTAGGCCCATAGAGTCCATGCGTCAACACCTTTGATGCCTATGAATAAAATAAGTCTTTTGGCGTCCTTCTGGACTATTCAAGTTCCTTCCACTTCAGTAATGGCAAACATTTTTATCAGTTTCGCATGGAATTCAACGGCATAAAAAAGGATTCGTGAGTTCAGGAATTCGTAAACGAGCGCTCACGATATTGTATATTACAAAAAAACATCTCCTGGGGATAAACCAACAACAAGACTCCACATACAGGAATGACTACCCTAGTCCAATTCAAGCCATGAGATGTACCGGTATTATTATTAAACGCACTATTCCCCATCATGTAATTATTCTTCCTTCTCTACAAATTATCAACGCTACTGCTATTAATATTAAAATTAACAACGGTCTGCATTTACCATAATTTCCACTTATATTACCATCTCTAAATCCGCGCGAAGTCCTTGACGATCTCTATGCTCAGCACAATTAATAACGACACAATTTTGGAGATTTAAACACTCAGCATAGAGACTGGCATTGTACTTTAAAAGATTCTTATGGACAAATGATCACAATTTTTCTGACAATTCTGACTTTGATATTTTTGCACCTAACGAGCCAGCACATCACACTAATAATAGCAGTAGCGTTATCGATTTTGCTTTAATTAAAGGTATTCCAAATTCCATTACTATTGAAACTGTATGCGACCTCTCCTCAGATCACAATCCCGTTTTATTAAAAATACTTATTAGTAATAATCCTTATACCTTTCGGCCACAAAAATTTATTAATTGGAAGCAATTTAAAGATCACCTAAATTCTAAAAATTTTGTCCTCCCTAATATTAGTAATACTAATGATTTAGAAAATTTCATCAGTAAAATCACTACTGATATAAATGACAGCGTTACTTTCGCTTCCACCATCATTCCTGACACAGACAAACACCACCATGACAGGCACTTAAAATTACTAATTAATAATCGTAATCGTGCCAGGAAAGCCTGGCAGAGAAATAAAACGCCGCTTAATAAAAGAATTTTAAATAATGCACAACAAGACCTCAAATATTATATACACGATAAAGCTAATACCCAATGGGATAATTTTCTAACTTCTCTAGACACTACTGACAATTCCATCTGGAAAGTCGCCAGGCACTTCAAAAATTCCTTCACATCCACTCCACTCAAAGATCCGGTTACAAATGTTATTCAATACACAGCGGAGGAAAAATGTAACTTAATCGGCAGCACGCTTGCTAAAAATTTTACACCTAATCCAGGTTCCGACGTAAACACGACCAATGATGTCAATTTTTCGATTTCTAATATTCAAAATTTTAATTCGCCTAACACTAACGTACATATTGATTCGGCTACCCTTATCCAAATTATTCGTCATTTACCAAAACGTAAATCCCCTGGAGAAGATAATATCACTAATACTGCTCTCAAGCATCTCCCCTTACAATACATTTATTATCTATATAGCATTATGATCACATATTTTATTTAAAATTACTTTCCAAAATGCTGGAAAAAATTCTATCGTTGTCCCTATTCCAAAACCTAAAAAGAATCATTCTTCTCCAGATAATTAGACCAATTAGCTTATTAAATACTCTCAGCAAAATCACTGAAAAATTATTCTTGCGGAAATTAATAAACATCTCGAAATCGAAACATTATAATTCCTTACCAATTTGGTTTTCGCAAGAATCTTTCGAGCACCCCACCAAATTCGCATTACTGAACTGTTGACAAAAAATACATTAAATAAACATTCAACCGCCGCTGCATTTTTAGATATTGCTCGTGCTTTCGACAAAATCTGGATTGACGCACTCATACACAAACTAGTAAACTATAATTTTCTAATAACTAATTAAATTAATTTACTCTTATTTAACGGATCGCACTTTTCAAGTAAAAATCTATACTACCTACTCTTCAAAATTTCCTATCCTCCCGGTGTACCACAGGGATCACTTCTTCCTACTTTATTTAATATCTATATAAATGACATCCCTGTTCATCCTACTACCGAACTTGCAATATTGCGCCGACAGCGAATTTTCATCGAACAAAAATTATAAATTTGCCGTGACTGCCGTCAACAAACACCTAGTCAAAATTTCTGAGTGGCTAGACAGATGGAAAATTAGGATTAACACTAGTAAATGCGAAGCCGCAATGTTTACAGCCAAACAGAGAACGACTTATGTCAATTACAACATATATATCAATAACACTCGTATTCCTTGTCGGATACTGTTAAATACTTAGGAGTAACGCTAGATAAAAACTTAACTTGGAAGCAACATTTTAAAGCTGTTAGAAAAAAAATATAGAAACGCTAAGCGGGCTGTATCTTAATAGCTCGCCGAAGCAAAATGACTATTAAAAATAAGCTGCTCGTTTACACTTCCTTCCTTCGTCCAATATTTACCTATGCCGCACCAGCCTGGTCGTACGCAGCAGATTCTAATATCAAAAAATTAACAGTTATTCAAAATCTAATCTTAAGAGAAATCACTAATTCGCCATGGTATTTCGCAACGACGAAATCCATGAGGAACTTAAGATTCCTAATATTCCAAAATTTATCTATAAACTTTCCTCTAAATTTCACAATTTAAGCAATGAATTAATAAATAATCTTGTCAATTACCCGCTGATGCTTGCAATAGAAGAAGGCCTTTGGCCATTCTAGCCAAAGATCTTTAATAATTTGTGCTGTCTTATAAAAAATAAAAAATCTACCAAAAAAACCTTAAAAAAATGTTATAAAATGTAAGAAAAAAGATTTAAAATGTTTTAAACTGATACATACATCACTTATCGTACTCTAAATTATTTTATTCGTGTAATTTTATTTCTTCCCGTAATGCTTGCGCTGTCGAAGGCGGAGCTTAACATTTAAATTTTCATCGCCAAGTCTAACGGTATTAATACATTATTTTGCTGAAAAACAGGTGTGGCTTGGTTGGATAACGCCTTGCCCACCGCTCTCTGCGTTGGGCGTCGTCGGGTTCTATCCCCGGGGACAAAATTTTCAAATCTAAATTAAATTGTTAAAATTGTTTTGCGATAATTTAATATTATTTAGGCTCTTTTTGGATTTTTAGACCATTTTATTTATTTTTAAAACATGTATTTATTTTTTTCCAAATCATTCAAAATTTCGTACCCGATCATTACTACTAAGCAATAAAAATTTATAACATCAAAAATATATCAATAAAAATTATTAATATAAATAAATATTATTTTTTAGGCCTTTATTTGATTTTTAAGACAGTTTATTTATTTTAAAACTTATATTTTTATTTTTTCCAAAATTTTTAAAATTTTTGTTTTACTCATTATTTTTCAACTTCTTTCGGCTTATTTTGTACGGATGTCACTGGCCAAAAAAAATATTTATGTTTTACTATCCTTAAACTTTCTACTATCTAGTTTTGTGTTATGAACTCACGAATCAACCCTTCTATCTCTTTGCTCTTTTATGTGTTTATTTTTCGCTTGTTGTCATTTTTGTGCTTACTGATAGAAGCCTCTGGATTAACGGGCTAGTCCCATAGAGTCCAGTTGCATCACCACATTTGATGCCTTTGATTTGTTATTAACTAATGGCCGTAATTAAAACAATTTTATTGTTCAATTCTATTTATTGTTAACATTATGAGTGAACAATATTTACTATAAAAAATTTAAAAAAATGAAGCCTAAAAAATTACATTTGTGGTTATGGAGCTGCTGTTCTTTGCTACAGTGACATTATTACATATCCGTGTTCTAAATTATTACCGGAATACCAATTTTTTAAAAAGATTGTGTTTATAAATATTTGTAGGCGACTGGAAAATACTGTATTCTCGCTATCATAACATTCACATATTTATTGAAATTCATTTTTTGATGGCGTGATAATCCAGAGGAGTGTAGAACTATTTGAAGACAGTTCGAAATGTTAATCAATTAGTAATATTATTAGTGCTTCATTCTATTAAAGGTGATTATTTGAAAATTTAGTATTAATAATATGGTTGATAGTTATATAAACGAGGCAATACAATTACAAAGGTAAAATGTGAGGATACTGCCTCAATAACATGTGTGCGATATCTTTAAATTTGAACTTGAAAAGAAAGTTGATTGATATTCGTCAAAGAAATCGGGATATTTCTTGTTTCAAAGCCGTAGGTAAGGGAGGGATATAGGGGACATGCACATGCCGTCGAAAAGGGATTTAACAAGAAACCGGGAGAATTCATGTTTCAAGGCCGTAGGTGAAGGGGGGATATAGGGGATACTCACATGCCATCGAAAAAGGAGCTAAGAAGAAACCGGGAGATATCTTGTTGATTTCTTGTCTCAAGGTCGTAGGTAAGGGGTATATAGAAAACATGACATTGAAAAAGGATTTAACAAGAAACCGGGAGATTTCTTGCTTCAAGGCCGTAGGTAAAGGGTATAATGAAAACACGTACATGACATTGAAAAAGGATTTAACAAGAAACCGGGAGATTTCTTGTTTCAAGGATGTAGGTAATGGGGGGATATATAGGACATGCACATGCCACCGAAAAATGTTTTAACAAGGAACCGGGAGATTCCTTAACAGACTATAAAATGATCTTGACAGCCAGATGCGCAACTAAAGTGCGCAGAGCACCCTATGGACGAGTCCACGAGCACGACTCATTTAGTGGCCATAGAGTGGAAGCTAAATCAAAGATCGTTTCATTAATTATATAAAAAATTGACAAATCAAATATTTTGAAGTTTAAAGAGTCCTGTGACCCCCTAAGAGATTTATATGACTGTAATATGTAAAAACTCAAAATAACTAAGTATGTCTATAATAGTAAATATTCACTTCGGAAGAAACCCCATACAAATGAGATGTAAACAAAAATTAGCTCTTCCATTTATTCAGAAGAAAAACATTCCGAAGGATAGGTCATTAGTATAAATGTTGTATGACACAGAAGAAAATAAATGAAAGTAACGTCAAATTGAGATGCATCACAAAGTGAATAATACTAACTACTTATGGTGTAGCACTTAAATATATAAACAAATATTTACTTCTTTGCAGGTTTATGTAATTAACAATTTTATATATAGCTATATGAGTATATACAGATATATACATACACACACACACACTTGTATGCATATATTTATATGTGTATTGTACACATTCATAAAGAGACAAAGAGATAAATGTCGAATTTATATAATCATTCGGTTAAGCATTGAGATGCATCACAAAGTGAATATTACTAAATACTTACGATGTATTAAGCATTTAAATATATAAACAAATGTTTGCTTCTTTGCAAGTTTAGGTAATGTAACAATTTCAGATATAGCTATATATATAGATATATACACAGTCACGCACACGTGTATGAATATATATATATATATATATATATATATATATATATATATATATATATATACATTCAGAAAGAGATAGAAAGATCGATAGAGAGATAATATAAGTATTCGGTATGCTTTAGCTCTATTTCAAAAATCTTTGAAGCTTTAAACATATTTAAAAGAACAAAAAATATAGTGATATTTTAGTAAGAAAGGCGTTTAAGAAATTAAATTTTTAGAAAATGATAAAAATCCTTCAAGTGATGTAATATCTAATAGAAAAATAAAAGGCATATAAAAAGTAAGTCTGTGTTCAAAGAGTCTAAGATACCGCTTTTAATACGGCTTAATACTTATTTCAATTTTTGAAATAACGAAAGATGTAATATTAGAAGTCAATGCACAATTCCCAACATTTTTGTTGGGTCTAATTGAATTTTCTTTGAAAAGCTAATCATTAGTTAAAAATTGATGGGAGCTTAACAAAAAAAAAAAAAAAAGAGTTACCAGTATAGATGTCAGATCTTTTAAATCTTTGAAATCCTTTGAATAGTTCAATGTAGATATTGCGTAACCGGTGCTGCCCATTTCTTTAACTCTTTATCTGTGGAATATATTTGAGAAAAATGTGTCATAAATGATAATATGATATATGCCTTTATTGCATTTTCAAGGTGACAGTGGACCTTTAGAGCAAACTGTTTTTCTTTTAAATGAATTTCCTCGAAGATTGACTATGTTATTAGTACTATTGATATATAAATATTTTAAAATTTTGAATTTAAAATATTAATTAGTGTTGGAGTTATTAATTGTTGTTTCATAATTAGCTTAATTGAAAATGCTCAAGGCGCATCAGTTTTGCATAAAATGTTATAAAAAAATTTTAAGTATACCTTATAGACTTTACAAGAAAATGTAGTTGTTTCCATAAACATTCATAGAAAAATATAAAGAGAAACAAAATGATGATGATACCCATATTTTGCAGAATAAGCTGCTATAGCGGTTAATTAAAATGCATAACTAACATATATGCTTCAAAACATTCCCGTTTCTACTAGATTTTATTTTATAAAATCTAACGTAAATAATACTGGAATTTTAGAGACAATGATCTATTTTCAATGCGCCTGGAATACTTCAAATATTTGTAAAACATGAAAATTTTACTTGTAAAAAGAATTTGAAGTTAAATGCTATACCCATCAGTGGCGTGCGTTCCATGTGTGCAGGGTGTGCAGTGCACACTATGGCAAAATTATGAGAGACAATTATTTTCTGCACCTATGTCTACCTATGTTTATATGGTATATAATAAATATTATTTATAATATATTCAAACATTATGTTGATTTGCTTGCTTCTATTCTCGCAGTGCGTGCGGTAATAGGTGCTGCACCACGTAGAGCGCAAACGAACACAGGAAGTTCTAATGTGTATGCACTGCGCACTAAATTGAAAATCACGCTTTATATGGATTTGCTACTGAGATGCACAGCATACTATAGCACTGAGCAAGTGCAGCTGTTTTTCCTGCACTTGACATTCAGAATCATCCGAAGGTACCGTTTATTAAGCGTTGTATTAGATCTGGGACTTACGTGCTGGAGCGATTTTGGTTTTTTAACTGATTAACTGGCCATTCGATTTTGCAGACGGTTAATGTTTAAATTTATATATTGTAAGATTTGTTTTCATGGAAATATAAAAGAAGTATTTCATCAATATAAAGTGAAATGTTTTAGTGTGGTAAATTAATTTCGGCGATGTATTATATTTATTGAAATAATTCGCTGAAAAACAATTTTGTTTCGTTAGATAAAAAAGAAACGAATTCTAACAGAACAGTTCAAATTGTACCATTCAGTGTGATTTACAGACTGTATATAAGTTATATCTGTGACACCATATCCCTGGTTTTGTTTTTAAAAATTGTCAAGATATTTTTCGCAGAATATATGTTTTCCAAATGTTTAAAAACAATTAATAAATATAATTTAATCCGTTGACCGAACGAGAAATAGTTCGTTCTATTGTGCAGAGAAATCCTCTCCACGTGGCCTAGACTTTCGGTTAGTAGGCACCCATGAGTATCCGGATGAGGCACCGCAGCGGCGGGCGCCATGTGGTGCTATGTTTGCTGTAATACCAATTTTTCTCTTTCATAAACTGAGGTTGGGCATTTATAAATTGTCGATTGCTTTGTCCGAACTCACAAATATTAAAATGACAAGAAACTTATTATTTCTCTTTTTAATATATTGATCATTTTACTACATTCTTATAAAGAGCATAAACAATTTTGTTACTTAAAATGTATCAGACAATAAAATCTAGTACAAAAACATTTCTCATAAAAAATTAGACTTTTCCTTAAAAATAATTTTTTCTTACACTATTTACAAAAATGTTCCTACTTTACTGCATATTATTCATTTTCATCTACTTTAGAAGGTGCAATTATATTGAAATCTTCATTAAAAGTCCGTTTAAAAATTCCTTAAAATTAACGGTCTTTTTACTCTTAAAATTCATTTAAATTATTAAATGCTATTTCAGTGTGTCTATTAAAATAAAATATTTTCATATCTTCTATTTCATAGTTAGTAAAGGCAAAAGAAATACAGATATGGAAAAATAATATTATGATCTTAAAGTAAGTCAGTAAAAGTAATTTCTACATTTTCATCAGAAACCGTCATTTAATGATATGTAGTATCACCTTTATTTATGCATATCATTCTAATTTAAATTTCATCTTAATATACTAATATGGAAATTACATTTAACTTATCGCTCTCAAATTGGAGCAACCTCAACCATACGTTTACTTATGGATAGATGGTTTGGGATATTTTTTATTAAAATATCTGTAATGAATATATCTTAAAAACATTTTTATTAGAAATTTCAATCCAATTTTATTCATAGTGCAAAATTTATTTAAATTTAATACGAAGGATTATATTCGTGCTCGGCCCCAGGGCCTCATTTACTGCAGGGCATTTGGGGCACTGGCCCGCGGACTCCACTCTATTTGGGCCTCAAATTTAAAAAAAAATACACATTAATTTTTTAGTAATATCAGAATTCTCTCATGTTTTCCTGCAGTATGAGGGACAGGATATATATATATATATATATATATATATATATATATATATATATATATATATATATATGTATATATATATATATATATATATATATATATATATATGTATATATATATATATATATATATATATATATATATATATATATATATAGATTTTTAATGAGAAACCGGAGAATGTATGCTGTTGTTGGGCTTCAAAAGTCAGTAAATTAAATTTATTCCATAATTTTAAGCAAAATGTAAAATTTTAATTTCCTTAAAAATACTTTGAATCAATGTTTACATTATAAGCGTGTATATTATTTGATTAAGATTGAAATACCAACCTTATATATATATATAAATATATATATATATATATATGTATATATATATAAATGTACGTATATGTATATATATATATATATATATGTATATATGTATATATATGTATATATATATATGTATATATATATATATATATATATATATATATATGTATATATGTATATATATGTATATATATATATATATATATATATATATATATATATATATATATGTATATATATATATATATATATATATATATATATATATATATATATATATATATGTATATATATATGTATATATATATATGTATATATATATATATATGTATATATATGTATATATATATATGTATATATATATATGTATATATATATATGTATATATATGTATATATATATATATGTATATATATGTATATATATATATATATATATATATATATATATATATATATATATATATATATATATGCATATAAATATTAACCTTAACTAACCAATTTATTCATAACTATAATCTTTAAATAAAATTTGTCTTTCAGAATATGTTGTTTCCTTTTCGAACATTAATATGGGATTAAGAAAGAAACTAATTAAATTCTAGTTCGTATAAAAATTTAGTTTCTTAAATAAAAATTTTAAATTTATCTAGAGAGGCTGCATTTTTATCTAGGTGAATATATTTTAGCCATTTTAACCATTGTATGAAAGCAATATACAAATTCATCTCTTCTGAGAGGGAAAAAAACTCCTTTTTTCCCCTTTGAAGTGTTTAAAAAATCAGAAAAAATATGTTTATCCAAAAGTGTCTGATATATATTTTCTTTTCTTTTTAAGATTTAAGAATGAGCACAAATTTTTAAAATTGATAATTTAAGAATAATACTATTTAATTTTTGGAATTTTGTAAAACAAAGTCTAACATGGTAGTTTATTTAAAATGGTAATTTTTATTAATTTAAACCAGTACTTTTTCCTATAAAAAATGTTACAGGTACTCTGAGTTTGACTCAAGAATATTACAGTTTTATCGTTAAAGTCAGATACTGTACTTAGATTGTACAGACATCTGTAATATATTTGAAGTTAGTTTAGTGGAATTCTAAAATTTAAAAAAATTATTTCATTTTATTAGATGCACAAAATGTTTAAGTTATGTATACCTGTCATGAATATTTAAACTGATATAACCGCTTATAAAATAAAATCACTCTCGATTTCGAGAATGGAAAGATGTACGGGGGCCCCAATATGAGGCTTTCGCCCGGGGACCGCAGGGGTATAAATCGGGCCCTGCTCGGCCCATAGAATCCAGTTGCACCATTACCTTGAAGATCATGCTACATACATTTATTGCACGAATAAAGATACTACATATTTAAGAAGATGATTACTGATGAATCCTCTATTATCCGAAATAGGTTCATTCCCAATTACTTCGGATAATCAATGATCTACTATATCTTCATTATATTATTAAAATAATGAAAAATATCCAGATCCTCTGTCTAGAGACACATACATTCAAAATGACTGGTATCCAAAAGTTATGGTATAAACATATTTATTCCGTTAAAATAAATGAAACGTTAATGGGTGAATAAACCAATAAAAGAAGCTTCACGTTTTCCCCTATATATCTATTTCTATTTTTAATAAACCGTGCTCTGCTCTTTCACAGAATAAATCCGCAGATTTCTTGGTACCCTGACCAACTGAAAAGGATAATCCATTACTGGAGATTCATATACATATGAACACTGTATCTGTCAGAATAACTTTATATGAACGAGTAGTTTATAATTTATATATATATATATAATATATATGTTTATATATTATATATATACACATATATATATGTATATGTATATTGTATATATATATATATATATATATATATATATATATATATATATATATTATATATATATGTATATATATATATATATATATATATATATATATATATATATATATATATATATATATATATATATATATATATATATATATATATATATATATATTATATATACTATATATATATATATATATATATATATATATATGTTATATATGTTCATTTTTTTCTTGGATACTTGTTTGGAATTTTTGACCCACTTGACACTCCTATTTCACGACTTTCTCAGTTCTTTATTAGGATATTATAGATGTCACAAAACAATAACTCATCCATTATCTTTGGATAACGGAATACGAATACTTCCGTTCGGAAAGATTATTAATTAAGCCTGCGAAACACTGCTTTGTTAAAAACGCCATTTTGATTGAAAACAAACCTCTAAAATTAAACAAACAAACCTCGATAATTTTGCTTTTTTAAAAACATAGTACAATTGCAGTTATTTATTGTGCATCAAACGATTTCTTACTACTGCTAACCAAAATCGTCTAAAAAGTGTGCTCACAGCATCTGTATATATTAAGTAAAAATGAATCGGACATTAATTGGTGAATAAACCAATAAAAAAAGGTTCACGTTATCCCCTAAATATCTATATTTTTAACAAACTGTGCTCTACTCTTCCGCAGAAATATCCGCAGATCTCTTCCATTGCTGACCAACTGGAACGGATAATCCATTACTGGCCATTCATATACATACGGACTCTGTAACTCTTACAATAACTGTATATGAATGAATAATTTATGTACCCGCGGGTTATCAATTATGCATTTTGCTTTACCCGTCTGAGTTAACGATATCGGAAGCAAGGAACCTTGTGTGCTTATCCTCATACAAGTCATATTTAATAAAGGTCAGATTAAAGTAGTGGGAGGCATTCTATTCACGGAATTATGAGCCGGATTTGTTGGGATGAGGGCTACATTTTAGCTCGAAGTTAATTGCTTTTCACTTCTCTCCTCGCTGCAAATGCGATTAATATATTTTAATTATTTCATTATATCTCCTTAGTAATTTTCATGCTGAAAAGTTTTCATTTTAACAATCTTGATTTAATACAAAATAAAGTATGGAGTGTAAATAAAAAAATTAAAATTTGCTCAATTTATTTTGGCTGTGTATGGAATAAAAATTTTTCTTTTAGTTGAGTTTTTATAAGATCTCAGCATTTAAAAATTATTTAGTTTCGTTATAGGAAGCATTGCTTTTTTTATAAATTGATTAAAATATATTCACCTAGTTAAAAATGGAGGCTCACAAGATAACTTTTAAAATTTTTAGTTAAGAAACTAAATTTTTATAGAAACTAGAATTTAATTAGTTTCTTCCATAATCTATGTTAATGTCTGAAATGAAAACATATACTGAAAGACCAATTTTATTTAAAGATTATAGTTATGATTAAATTGGTTAGTTAAGGATAATATATATATATATATACATATATATATATATATGTATGTATATGTATATATATATATATGTATGTATATATATATATGTATATATATATATGTATGTATATGTATATGTATATATATCTATGTGTATATATATATATATATATATATACATATACATATATATATATATATATATATATATATATATATATATTTATATGTTATATACATGTATGTTCGTTATTTCCTTGGATACTTGTTTGGAATTTTTGCCCCACTTGAGGCTCCTATTTGACTTTTTTTCCTTTCTATTTTAGGATTTAACCTATCGACGCTTTAGATATCACGAAACCATAATTCTTCCATTGTTTTTGGATAAAGGAATACGAATGCTTCTGTTCGGAAAGTGGATAAATATAGCCTTAGAACCGCTGCTTATTTAAAAACCAAATTTTAAGTAAAAAAAAATATCTAAATCCCTAAATCCTCAAACGATAATTTTGGCTTTTAAAAACATAGTACAATTGCAGTTATTTATTTTGCAACAAACGATTTTTTAATACCGCTAACTAAATAGTCTAAAAGGTGTGCGTACAGCCTCTGTGTACATTAAGTAGAAATTAATCGGACGTGAATAAATGGGTGAATAAACCAATAAAGAAAGCTTCACGTTTTCCCTAAATATGTATTTCTCTTTTTAGTAAACTGTGCTCTGCTCTTCCGCAGAATAAATCCGCAGATTTTTTCCAACCTGACCAACGGGAATTGATAATCCATTACTGGCCATTCATATACATACGGACAGTGTAACTCTTAGAATAAATGTATATGAATGAATAATTTATGTACCCGCGGGTTATCAATTATGCATTTTGCTTACCCGTCTGAGTTAACGATATCGGAAGCAAGGAACCCGGTGTGCTTATCCGGATACAAGTCATATTTAATAAAGGTCATATTAAAGTAGTGGGAGCCATTCTATTCACGGAATTATGAGCCGGATTAGTTGGGATGAGGGCTACATTTTACCTCGAAGTTAATTGCTTTGCACTTCTCTCCTCGCTACAAATGTGATTATTATGTTTTAATTATTCCATTATTCAAATATTTTGTATATTTAATATGGACTCAGAAACCTGAAGTTCTCGTTATGTTACTTAGTAATTTTGATGTTGAAATATTTTCAATTTAACAGCCTTGATTTCATGCAAAATTAAATATAGGGTGTAAAATAAAATAGAATAAAAAATTTGTTGAATTTATTTAAACTGTGTATAGAATAAAATTTTTCCTGGACTTTTTATAAGATCTTATTTAAAATATTATGTAGTTTAGTTATAAGAAGCATTGCCTTTTTAAAATACATAAAATATATTCATCTTATTAAAAATGCAGACTCGCAAGATAACTATTAAGATATATAATAAAGAAACTAAATTTTTATACCCATTAGAATTTATGTAGTTTCTTCCTTAATCCCATGTTAATGCTCGAAAAGGAAACATATACAGAAATACCAATTACATTTAGAGATTATAATTAAATTGGTTAGGTGAGATTCAAAACAAATTATTTCTAAGAGGAGTTCTAAAATTACGGATTAAAAACAATGTGTGCAAAAAATTCAACAACGCAATTTTAAGGCTTAAAATTCTCTTTATGAATAAAAATGGTCATAATCTAACCTAAAAATAATGACCAATGAATATTCTTATTTAAAGTGCTTCTGAAGCAAATAATCGTAAGGATTAATAGTATACTCATAAAAAATGGCCATAACTTGATGTAAAACTAATGACCCGTGAATATTCGTATTTAAACTACTTCTGAAAGAAATATTCCTTAGGTGTAAAATTCTCCTTATAAATAAAAATGATCATAATTTTATTTAAAAATAATGACCCACGAATATTCTTATTTACAGTACTTCTGAAACAAATAATTGTAAAAATTAAAAGTATCCTTATAAATAAAACGGCCATAATTTGATGAAAAAATAATGACTCATGAATATTCGTATTTAAAACTACTTCTGAAAGAAATATTTCTTAGGTGTAAAATTCGACTTATAAATAA
>JAGEOH010000166.1:0-45000 GCA_032207245.1 Pardosa pseudoannulata
TAGGGAGTGCCAGATTTGGCGCGTAATTTTTTGGGGGGTATATCAAAGTTGTACCCTCAAAATATTAGGTAGTGTGACGACTTCAATGTTTTTGATTGAAGAAGTAGCGTGAAGAAGGATCACAGTCATAATAGAATTGGAAATCACTTTTATTTTTTCTGGAGTAAATAATGGGTATGTACAAAGAGATTCTAATCTCCCAAAACAAGTCGAAACGTAGAGGATGGTTGCTTGCATGACATTACCACGACGATCACAGTCGGAATAAAAGATTCAATAATCTCACAAAATGGGGAGGCCTTTCCAGGATGCAATCCAAACCCCATCTATCCCCCGTTCGGTGTCCGAGACCCTGCCGTTCCTTACAAGAGCGGACTTGACGAGTCTCCCGAACGTAACACTAAAAAGTTGGCTCCGGTCAAAAGTCGAGGTCGACGAACGATGGCCGAATGGTTAGGGTGCTGACCTTCGGAACCGGAGTTCGAAGCTTCGAATCCCACAGTGGCATGGATGTTCGTAGCCGTTCGGAATCGGCTTTAAGCAGTAGATCCCGGTCTCATGAGCCCTCGTGTAGCAAAAAGTAGACCGTAGCGCTCCAAACCAAACCAAACCTCCACGAGGTCAAAGCACCTCCGTAAAAAAATGTCGAAAAGCCCCGAATCGTAAAATTCTAGGCTTTTTATTCCTAGGGGTCAGTGACGGCCCCGCCAACCGGTTTTCGGTCAGTTACGATTCCAGTTACCTGAGAACTTCGGCTAAGGTTGTGGCGAAAGTTCATATTTCCCCATAGATGGCGCGCCTCCCTGTTTACGTCAGTGAATGTAACGCGCCAAAACTAGGCATTCGGAAATGGGAGTTCGGTGGGACTCAAACCCATCATGTTTTAACTGTAAATAATATGTAAATAAACATTGTTTTATAGAAACAGCAGTACTGATCCTTTTATGGATATAGGAATTTTGTCTATCCCGCCTGCACCTGCAGTTTTCTAAGACGCCTTCTCTTTTTATTATTTATTTGCGATTTTCGCGTCATGGTGCATCGGCCGGGAAACTCGGAACTGTTTGATCGGTGAATTTGTGTTCGGGCTCAGTTTATTTGGATTTCCTTTTTGAACTGATCATCCTTTGGATTATTTTTGATTCCCGGAAGGCAAAGTTGAAGACTGCTAAAGGTAGGATAGAAATTTATTGTTAATTCGAATTTGAAAAAAAAAAATGGATAAAACGAAAGTGAAAAGAAAAATTGTCAGAACTGCTGTTTCAAAGCTTTTGAATAAGATTGAAAGTGATTTAAATAGTCGAAATATTGAAGCATGTGTTCTTGAAGAGACTGTTGATTTATTAAATTTAAAAGTTAAAGATTTGACAAAATTAGATGCGGAAATGGAAGATCTGGTTGATCCCGAATCCTTTGAAACAGAATTCCAAACGGCGCAGGAATATATGGAAAAAATTAACAGTGGTTTATTTCGTGCCAGAAGAAAACTAAGAGAGTTAAATAAGGATGAAAATTTAGTTACAAACAAAAGTGTATGCAATAATTCCGAAATCATTAACGAAAACAAACAATTTGTTCGGCTTCCGAAATTAACTATCGCTAAATTTAATGGCGATAGTATTCAATGGACCAGTTTTTGGAATTCATTTAAAGTTGCAATTCATGATAATATATCTCTTTCTAAAATCGAAAAATTTAATTATCTGAAATCATATTTATGTGAAAAGGCTCAAAGTGCAATAGAAGGGTTTTCGATTTCTGAAGAAAATTATGATTCTGTCGTAGACATTTTAAAAAATAGATTCGGTCGTCGTGACACAATAATTCATGCACACATGAATACCTTGTTAAATCTTAGACCTGTTTATAAATCTGATGATATTGAAAGATTAAGGAAATTATATGATACTCTGGAAATTCAAGTTCGTAGTTTAAAATCGTTAAATGTGAAACCCGAAGAATATAGTTCCATGTTAATTTCAATACTCCTGAAAGTTTTACCTCCCGATATTACTTTAGAATTCAATCGAAAAAATACTGACTTTTCAAAAGGCTATAATGTAGAGAAACTATTAGAATTTCTTAAAACTGAGATAGAGTGTAGAGAACGCATGCCAGTTCCGTTATCAAAAACGAACTTCGAAAACTTTTCGCGCCAAAAGCCGTTCTATGAAAAGAAATCTTCGAATGCCGGTAAACAACACTATTCAGCTCATAATCTAATGGCAGCTGCTAAACGAGAACAAAATAAAAGCAAAATTTGTATCTTTTGCAATGCTGAGCATAATTCATATTATTGCGACATCGGCAGCGTTCTTGATCGGAAACAAATTCTTCGTGAAAAAGGTTTATGTTACATGTGCTTTGGTAAGCATTTAAGTAGCCAGTGTTCAAAAGGATATTCATGCCAGATTTGCGGAGGTCGGCATAACAGAGCTATATGTTTCAAACTAGAACATAATAAAGAAAAAGACGCTTCACAGAATGACTCACCAACGCGCACCGCAGAAGAAGAGTCAACAAGTAAATCGGAAGGGGTTCGGTCACAGGTCATGTCTGTTTCGGAGGGGAGAACCGAAAGTGTCTTATTACAAACTTGTAGTGCGAAAATTCGGAATAAAGAAAATAGCAAAATTGTGAGGGTATTGTTGGACTCTGGCTCGATGAAATCGTTCGTGGACCAGCAGATCGCGAAGAAATTAAAACTTCCTGTTATTCGGAAAGAAAATCTTTCTGTCTTTACTTTTGGGAACAAGACGCCAATTGTGAAGACCTTTGACGTGGTTAGAATTAAATTGGAAAATAATAACGATTCAGATTTAAATATTGAAATAGAAGCTCTCGTTACAGAACAAATTTCAGGGTCCGATATTCCATCACCTAGATTAAAAGAGGAAGTTGTACAAAATTATTTAAAGGGTCTTCAACTCGGT
This sequence comes from Pardosa pseudoannulata, assembly GCA_032207245.1. Taxonomy (NCBI): domain Eukaryota; kingdom Metazoa; phylum Arthropoda; class Arachnida; order Araneae; family Lycosidae; genus Pardosa; species Pardosa pseudoannulata. Next base: position 2,934 of record JAGEOH010000166.1, read on the forward strand.
GATTCATGCGAATTTAATGAAAAGGTCGTTATTTTGATTGGAGCAGACTACTATTACAATGTTGTACTGGGAAGAATAAAACGTTTAAGGAAACAATTGGTGGCCACTGAAACAATATTCGGATGGTGTATAATAGGCAAAAATAATGATGTTAGTGAAACCTCTATGGTAATGAATGTAATAGTCGAAGAAAACTTAATTGCTGATCTATTAAAGAAATTTTGGGATCTTGAAAGTCTAGGTATTTCTGAAAATGAATCAATTGATCATTCTAAAGATAGTGTGCTACAAAAGTTTGAATCAGAAATTAAGTATGAAAATTCACGCTATAAGGTTAAATTACCGTGGAAAGAAGATAAGAAATATTTGCTAAATGACAATCGAAATGTCGCGGAGCGAAGATTTTTAAGGCTCAAAAAACGGTTTCAAAGAAACCCGGAACTCTTCGAATCATATCGAACCGTTTTACAGGATTATTTACAGCAAAATATTATTGAATTAGTCTCTGACGATTGCAACACAAATCAAGTTAGTTTTTACTTACCCCATAGAGAAGTCATTCGTAATGATCGTACAACAAGTAAATTTCGAATTGTCTTTGACGCTTCTTCTCACGATGTCGGAGAGATTTCTTTGAACGATTGTCTGAATGTAGGACCCAACTTATATCCAGACATTTTCGATCTTTTATTACGATTTAGGCTCAATCCGGTGGCTTTTACTGCTGATATAAAACAGGCCTTTCTACAAATAGAGGTTCATGAAAATGACAGAGATGTTTCGAGATTTATGTTTACCGATGATCCCACTAATGAATCCCTAGCACCTCAAATTTATAGGTTTACACGAGTCTTATTTGGGGTAAATAGTAGCCCGTTTATGTTGGCAGCGATTTTAAAATATCATTTGAAAAAATATGAAGACGTCTATCCTGAAACTTGTAAATTTCTAAATGATTCCATTTACGTAGACGATGTTGTGGGAGGGAATCAGAATGTTGAAATTGCCTACGAAACATCTTTAGAATGCATCAACCTATTTAAGGAAGCTGGGATGGTGCTTCATAAGTGGCAAACTAACAGTAAGGAATTGCAGGAACTGTGGTTTAAAAAAGGCATTAATGTAGAAGAATCTTCAGAAGTTTTTGGTGCTGCTACTCTGCCCTTTAAAGTGTTAGGAATTTCTTGGGACAGAGTGGAAGACACTCTTTATTTTGATATACAAAATTTACTGTCGTTTCTCTCAGGTCGTATTAACTCTAAACGGTTTATTATGCAGACAATTGGCAGAATTTTTGATCCTGTTGGATTTTTAGGACCATTTGTACTAAGAGCCAAACTTTTGATCCAAGAAATTTGGAAGCTCAACCATGACTGGGATGATGAACTCCCAGAAGATCTGTGTTCAACCTGGGATAAATGGTGCAATGATATCCCTAATTTATGTGAACTAAAAATCCCACGGTTCTATTTTTGTGATACACTCGATCTGAAATTTAGAAATATCGAGTTGCACTGCTTTTCAGATGCCAGTCAGAAAGCCTACGCCACAGTAGCCTATTTGAGAGTAATTTCACATGACGGAAAAATACAAACTGTTTTTGTTGCCTCCAAAACCAGGGTAGCTCCCTTAAAGAAGTTGACTTTGCCTAGACTAGAACTAATGGGCGCACTCCTGTCTGCTAAATTAAGTGATAGCGTAATTAAAGCACTGAAGTTAAATCTCACATGCTATTTTTGGACTGACTCACAAATTACTCTCTTTTGGATAAAGGGTACAGCCAAGAAATTTAAGCCTTTTGTTAAAAACCGTATAGAGGATATTACTAAATTAACTTCACCTGAAAATTGGAAGTTTTGTCCTGGAAAGTCTAATCCAGCAGATTTAGCGTCGCGGGGAGCAAGTGCAGGTGAATTGAAAAATAATTCTATTTGGTTTAAAGGGCCAGAATGGCTTGGATTAACTTCTGAATGCTGGCCACCTCAAAATAAAACAGCAACTAATAAATTAGAAGAAAATAATTTAGAGTATCGTAAAACAACAAATGATGTACTTCAATTTGAGTGCACGGTAGTTTTAGAAAAAATGTTAACTATATCGAATTATAGTAATCTTATAAAATTATACAGAGTAACAGCTTGGATCAAACGTTTTATAAGGAAAATTAGGAAAATTGTTGACACAAAGGGACCTTTGATAACGGAAGAAATAGAGGAAGCCGAAAAATATTGGTTACAAGTGGAACAGAGAGCAAATTACTCTGAAGAAATCGATTTGCTGAGAAATAAAAAGCAAGTTAACAAGAACTCACCTTTGTATAATTTTAATCCATTTCTTGATGAAAGAGGCCTTATTAGAATAGGAGGAAGATTAGAACATTCTGAACTCTCAAATGATGAAAAACACCCTATTATTCTACCAAGGAATTCGTTACTTACTAATCTTATTATTCAAGATGAACATGTGAAAGTGATGCATGGGGGGACTGCCACGACTCTAGCCAAAATTAGAAGTCGATTTTGGATACCGAAGGGACGACAGGTTGTTCAAAGAAATATTAGAAAATGTCTCATCTGCAAGCGATATTCTGCTAAGCCCGCTGATCAACTTACTTCACCGTTACCTGCAGACAGGGTAACTGAAACACCCCCTTTCCACACATGTGGAGTTGATTTTGCTGGACCGATTTATATCAAAGACTCAGGAGAAACTAAAAAATCCTACATCGTTTTGTTTACCTGTGCAACTACAAGAGCCTTGCATTTAGAACTTTCCCCTACCATGACAACAGAGTCATTTTTAATGGCATTTCGACGATTTATCTCAAGACGAGGAAATTGCAGGGTAATGTATTCAGACAATGCTAAGACATTTAAGAAAAGTAGCAAAGAAATTGAACAGATTTCAAAAATACTGATACATGACAACTTTCGTAATTTTATATGTCGTCAAAAGATTATTTGGAAATTTATTGTAGAACGTGGGGCTTGGTGGGGAGGTTTTTATGAGAGACTTGTGAAATCCGTAAAAGAGTGTTTGAGGAAGATCTTAGGCAAAGCTCTATTGACTTATGAAGAGTTATCAACGATCTTGACAGAAGTTGAAGCTGTTCTGAACTCTCGTCCTTTAACTTACGTCTACAATGATGTGCAAGAGCCTCTACCTTTACAACCTATTCAATTCCTGAATTTTGGGAAAAATGATTCTACAATACCAATTACTTTGAATAAAATTCTTCAAACTGGTTCGAGTAGATCCTCCTTGATCAAAAGGAAAAATTATCAAGATTTGCTCATCAAACAACTATGGTCTAGATGGAAGAAGCAGTACGTGATGGATCTTCGAACTGCTCACAAATTGAAAAATCCTGATCCTCAACGGAACATAGATGTTAATGATGTTGTCCTCATCGAAGGTGATAATAAGTGCAAACTGTTATGGAAACTTGGACGTGTAGTGGAGGTTTATTCAGGCCGTGACGGTAAAGTTCGATCCTGTTTACTTAAGACTTCTGACGGAACTCTCAAAAGACCTGTCCAGTTATTGTATCCATTAGAACTTTAAGAATTTACTGACTCTTTATCACCATTTCAAGGACATATTGATCATTTACATCTTAATAATTTCCTAACAATTATTTACTATTGATAAGTGACATTAACATAAGTATTGGTTATTAATCTGGATTTATTCTATTGTTTTTGTATTGTGTTTTAATTGATTTTTTATTTGTTTCTTAAATAGTGGATATTTCTTTGTCGGTAAATATTTCAAGATATCATGTTTTAGATGACAAGAATGTATGTATAACCTGTTAAAGTATGTATGATCTGTTTTCATTTAACTTTGTATTGTTTACCTTGAGTTTAAAGTGTTCAACTACCTTACGTAACTATCTTTTGAAATTTCATATTTTAGTTTGAAAATTCATTTAGTATTTTTATATGTATTGTATTTTTTGTAATTTGTGTATTTCATTTGCATTTGTTAATGAAAAAATTGGTGAACTCTTAAAAGAGTTCAGGTGGGGAGTGTGGCGAATGTTCATATTTCCCCATAGATGGCGCGCCTCCCTGTTTACGTCAGTGAATGTAACGCGCCAAAACGAGGCATTCGGAAATGGGAGTTCGGTGGGACTCAAACCCATCATGTTTTAACTGTAAATAATATGTAAATAAACGTTATGTTTTATAGAAACAGCAGTACTGATCCTTTTATGGATATAGGAATTTTGTCTATCCCGCCTGCACCTGCAGTTTTCTAAGACGCCTTCTCTTTTTATTATTTATTTGCGATTTTCGCGTCAGCTCCTTTTGATATCTTTGATGATAGATAGGTTGTCTACAGATAACATCTTGGCCTCCAAGATCCCCAGATCTTGTATCTGCTACAATGGGACTATGCTTAGGCACAAATTTATGCTGACGAATCTTGAAATATTGTAAGTCTTAAAATGTAAGATCCATCATGAAATAAACTGATGAACATTGTCATAATGATCTTCCCCTAAAGATTGAAAGAATGCATAAATGATTGTGGTATATAGCTGGATGTATGGTGATGGCTATGCAGTAAAATTTAATTTCTCCCTACTCATATAGACCCTACTGAAATAAAATGTTAATATAATTGAAAGAGTTATTGGTGTTTAATATCTTTACAGACTTTTGGGAAAGCTGTATCTGTTTTAAAATGTACATACAAGTCTAAACATTCAGCTCTTGCTTTTTATGTGATAAATGTTACTCTTTGCCAAACTGCATAGTTATGTTTGGTTCTAACATTTTGAAAAAATAATTTTTAGCTACTTATTGTTAAATGAAATTGTGACTTAAGTTTTATTGAATAGATCATTTATGCTAATATCTATATGATTTACTAAATATATATGTTAAATTTTTAGGTCTGTTGTATCTAGGAGAGCTGGTTTACACTCCTTAGCTTATGCATTTACTCAACGTCCAGTTGAAATTAACAGACCAGTTTTACTTTTAGTTCTAGAAACAGATCATTACTGTGAAGGACATTTTGTATATGGCATAACATCTTGTAATCCTGAAGATATTGATCCACATGAGCTTCCAGTTAATGTAGATGATCTCTATGATCGTTCAGAATACTGGATTGTCAAGGAGAAGTCATATTCATTCAAAATTGGAGATGTTATTTCTTTCTTAATCAATAGTCAAGGTAATATTAATAATTTCACATAGTCTTTTTTATACTAATGCACTAACTCTGTAAAATATAAGGTTTATTGATGGTTTTTTGTTCTATTATAGTTTAAGAGAAGCTACAATGTTATGTAGAATTATGGTTTGTCTTTCTTATATATGTTTGTTATAAACTTTAGATGAAGAGTATTAAATATAGTTATAATACTGTTTTATGTATAGTTACTTATAAAAAAAATTCTGCTGTTTATTGTTTATGATTTAGAACTTAGCTGTAATCACTATTTAAGTATAATAAAGTCTCTGTTTAAGTATAATACAATATTTGCTTTTTGTATGTATAAATGGGAATGATGCCATTGAATATACCGTATATTTCCAAATATATGCCGAGGGTATGATTTTCATTTAAAATTTTACCCTAAGTTCAAAACCCATATATAAGCTGAAAAAAAAAAAAACAATTTCTAGAACATTCAAATATCTTGCTAAGCAGGTAAAGCAGGGAAATATTTTCCAATCAAGTTGATTTAAATTAAAATGCTAGATCAATGCTTCTAAAAAAATTTTTTTCACCATAACATCCAATTTAAATACCAAAGAGGTAGAGGATCAGTCGTACCTTGAGATAAATAAAGGACATACCTTAGCACATTTCGAAATTGGTGAGGAGAAGTAACTTCATGCATCTTAGTTAATTTCACAATTTACACTAACTTGTTTAGATTACTGCCACCTGACAACAGTTTGATAATCGTGGCACTTGACCATGCGACCAATTGCATTTGCATTTTCTTTTTTGTTCTTTTCTGAAATTTTTTTTTTACTTTTTTGTAAATTTTTGCCAATTTAATGACTTTTTGTTGCCAATGGTAAAAATTATTCACCAAAAACACATGTATTACATCTGTTCTATGGATCTGTATATAAGCTGACCCCACTTTAGGTCAGTCCCAAAAATTCTTGGCTTATATATGGAAATATACGGTAGTTATACAGTCAGTCAAACTTTGATCTACCATTCCTACATTATTAATTTTCCTGCTTTGATTGTTTGATCTGAAATTTATTCCCATTGCACTACCAATGTTGTTATTTCCCACATTCATTGTTCCCTGATTCTTAATTTTCCTTGATGTATTGTTAAAATTGTTTGGTCTTGTTGATTTGTTTTCAAGGAAGTATCATTTGATGAAATTTAGAAGAGCTGGGAAAATGGATTTTTTTGTGTTGGTAACAATTTTTCAAGGTTATGTTGATGGCAAAATAATTTATGGCTCATCAATTATTCTAGACAAAGGATGTCAAATTCATGTGTCGGTTTCACCTAATGAATATTTTTGCATTGCAGCCTACCAAATATAGTACAAAGCAAAAAATTTATAACTGAATTTAAAATTATCTTTTAATGCTCTTTGTTGTCTTTGCTTTTTTCCCTTGGCTAGTTACATCTCCCAAGAATATTCATAATGTATATGCTAATATTTTCGCATACTGTTTGGAAAATTTGCAAACAAAGAGATAATTGAGAACATTGCTAGCTATGTATTTAAAAAAAGCTGGAAAATTTCTTAATCTTAAAAAAATGAATTTGAAAGAGTTTCCAATTTTTGTTTTCTTAATTTTTTATATTTTGATAAACATTGAATCATTACCTAATTAATTATATATAGAAAATATCCAGATCTAGTGTAATTCAGATTTGGATTTAAAATTTAGTGAGATAGACTACACGAATTTTATAAATGTGTGTTAGCTACATTGGCAGGAGTTCACACTCACATGCACATATTCTATTGTGTGCCGATTGTTTTAGGAAATCAGCAAAGCTGCTTAAAATTTTTTTTAAAAAACACTCTGCCATATACTATGCTAGCAGGAAAGCTTAAATAAGAGCACGAAACAGAAAAGTCTTATTATTTGTTGATAACTTCACAGATTGACCTCAGAACATCTCACTTTTTAAAAATGTCAAACAAATTTGCCCTATTTTGAATACTTTAGCAAACTGCACAAGTATTTTTGACGTATTTTTGACTTAGGAGCAGTTAAATAATTTAAGCTGGAACAAAAAAAGCAATTAGTGCATACTGCAGTTTGTCTGTCTAAGGCTGTTGCTAAAACTATCTAAGGAAGATGATGATTCCTTTCAGGATGATTAGAACAAGTTTATTGGTATACATTTTGAGGATTATGTAATAAGACTAACTTGGTAAAACAGTGGAAGACAATAAGTACCGAGAAAGACCAGGAGAAAGAGGATATATATAAAAAAAACAAAGGTAATCAGAGTCAATTTTTTTTAAATGCACAAAACTTTCCCAAAATTAAATTTAAAAAATATATACTTACTGATAGTGAAAATGTACTTATAAAGGTAGAAGTAATAAAACAGTCATTTTTTGATTCACTAGCAGAGAGCAAGTATCAGTTACAAAATATTTTTAATCTATTTTTTCATTATCTTTCTCCCATATTCATTGATTTCTATACCTAGCCCTCTAATACCTTAAATCGATGGATTTAAGTTCTACTCCATTTTGTAACTGCTGTAAGTCTTTTAAGTGTTTATTGCCAGATATGGCTAAATAAGTTGAATCCTGCATTTCACTACATAAATTTGTGAGTTCAAATCATACTGTTAACATGGATATTCATAGCCATCCAAAATAATTTCAAATAGTAGCTCTTGGTCTAGTTTACATAAAGGAAAAAATTTTGGGAAAAATATGTGAAAATACAACTGGACTGATAACTGATAATTAAAATTCCTTTTACTGATTGCAGTTGCCTGATGTAAGTTAAATGAAAATAGACAGAAAAGATGCATGTCAGTGTGTTTTTAAACTGTAAAAAAGAAAATGAAACTACAAAAAACATTTTAAGCGTATAAATTAGGCAATGTAGAATTTTGTGTAGCTCATTGTTAAAAAAAATTACCATACACAAACATCTTTTAAAATGTTTTATTTTGTTGTAAAGAGGCTTTATCGTACATTTTAAATATATTTAAATTTATTTTTAATTGTGTTAACATTTTTTCTGTATTTTTGATGGTGCCCAACAAAAGTAAATGTTAACTTTTATACTTACTGTTTTTAAAGAAAATACAGTCAGAAACATCTTACATTTTGCTTAGATCAAAAGGCTGCTAAAAATTAAACACTTTTTTACCTGTGTTGTTTCAATACTGTATGATTATTTGATTAATGATTATTCTCCTTTTTTTTATATTTTATTTTTTGCATTTTACACAGAAGTGTATTAAACAGCATGCAACTTTAAGCAAAATTTCTCTTTTTTTTTCCCCCTAAAGTATCCTCATTTTTCTTATTAATGGGTCTTTGGGATGTAGGTTGTGAATGGTTAAGTGCAAAACTATGAATCTGTTACATATTTAGCATATCAATATTACATATAGTTGCCCTATAACAACAATAAGTTAAAAACATAAAGGCTATTAATTTTAAATTATTGTATGAGTAACCACAACTCGTACTGTATTACTATCATGGTCTGTGTGTTTGGAAATATTCTGCAGAAAATTATCTATATTGGTGTTCAATCTATCATCACATTTGTTGCCATCTTAAAGCCTTCTGGAGCATTGTCATAATTTCTTTGTTTCATTTGGAACATATTTACTAAATTAATAACGATGACTGGCTTGGGAAAAACATTCTTTATTGCATATTGTTGATATTCCTTCAGCCATTGTTAAATAACAGCAAAAAGGAAAATATGTGTTTATGATGACAGCATTGAAACATAATATAATTTATTGATATTTTTTAAGAATATAACTAAAAATAAATGAAAAATTGAAGCAGTTAGTTGCAAAGTAAATTTTTTAGGATTTTTTTTCAGCTTACACTTACCTTTTTATTTTTTTTAAATTTTATTTTCTGTCTTCCAAGTTTTTTTCTTTATCATGGGCTAACTTTAGCAAGCGACTCTGGGTATTAAAGTGGCATACCAAAAGTGTTAATGTCTAAAATACTGTACTACAGAGACAGTTTTAATGCTATAAAAGTGGAAGTTATTTTTAAAGTTTAATTAAATGTTATTAATAGAAAAATATAATTTTAAGGGAATGTTAGGAAAATAAATATTGAATTATCTCCCATCATTTCCCCCAACATTTTTAGTTTTGTATCAGTTCTACATGCTATTTTAAAAAATCCTTTCCTTGTTAAAACTGAAAGTACTTTAATGATGTAGTAAAAAAAGGGAAAATATATACATGTCTGATTGTACTATTGACCTTTTTTATGTATCATTCAGATAAAATTTCAGTTTTAGGTAGTTAAAATGTATTTTTATATATGTCTATTGCAGGTCAAGTTGAGGTGGCTGTCAATGGTGAACAGGATCCTGTCTTTTATGTTGATCACTCTCAGCCTCTATGGTTGTTTGTCAATTTAACACATTCTATTTCTGAACTACGCATCGCTAGTATGTATACTAATATTGAGTAATTGATTTACCATAGCTGCATTGTTCTAAGTTTGTCGGATTGGGGGCAGTTTGCCAAAGTGGATCCAGATGGGCCCATTTTTTGACAAAATAGGGTTATTTTAATTTATATAGTTCATTCATAACTTTGGAGACAAAATGATTATTATAATTATTGTTATTACCAAGGCTTGAATTTTGATGGCTTCTGTTTTGGGACTATTTTTCATTCTTAGGTAATTTGTTAAGTTATGCTGAGGATAAACTTTTAATATAACTAAAAAATTTTGGAACCCTTTTTTTGTTTATATGATCATATTATGGTTTATATAATTTAAATTAACAAAACTTTATATTCTATATATTCAAATTCAGTTTAACTCAGAAATAAGTTTTTTTGGTTATACCTTTGTTGATAAAGCAACAAAGTTTAGGTATATTATGAATTAAAAGTATATTGTCTTTTTAAATATCAATTTCTCTGACCCAATTTTTTGTGGCATAATGTTCTTTTTATGTTACTATTCAGTTGAAGTGCTAAAGCAGAGAATTCCATTTGAAGTTTCTATTTGGTTAAATCTAACAATTTTATTGTGATTTTTTAAATTACTAAATGCATATATGAAGTCCAGTGACATAGGGGTAGCACTGTATGCTACTGCAACACAGGTCCGAGGTTCGATTCCCAGGCTAGGCAAAATTCACTCAACCTTTCATCCTTTCAGTGTGTAGACAAACTGAGGACTAAGCATACTTGGGAACTAAACACTGAGGATTCTGCATATGGTTGACGACTTAACTGGGACATATGCATCACATCTCAGGGCTCTTGGTCTCAAAAACGGAGATTGGCACTGTAGGCCTTGGCTCCCAAGTTAGGCTATTGCACCAATAAATATAGTTTTTAAAATGCTTGTAGTCAACTTCAAAATTTTTAAACAATTTATATATTAATGTGGAATAAAGTTTTTTTAATAATATAAAAATAAATGTACAGTTATATAGTCTATGCAACAATCAATACCTATTAAACATTTAATTTTGTACAACATTTATATAGAAATTAATATTGACAAGTTTCTTGAAACACCTGAGTTTCAGAAAAACATTTTTTTAATAAACTGATTTGGGAGTATTTAATTTGTTTTTACATTTTATGTAGCTTTACACTTTAGTTTTATAAATACATTATTATAAATTCATAACAGAGTAACAATATTAAAGTTTTCTCAGGAAGTATCAGTATATTATTATATAGTATACTAAAGACAAAAAAAAACAAACTTTTTAAAATTAAGTACTTATCATACTTTCCATACCCTGATTATACCATTATCATACCCTGAGTAATAATTATACCATTATTATATATTATGTCCAGGTAAATAGGCATTTAATTAAACAAATCTTAATGTTGACATGCTTCTTGTCTGTGAATTTTAAGTATAGCAAGATAAATTGAATTTAGGGGGCAAGGGACCTATAAAATGAGTTTCTGATCAAATTAGAAAATGGTTTTTTAGTCTATAAAAATGTCAAGCTAGGCATACACTGTATAATGCAGTAAGTTATTGCAATTTAATGACAATTTTATTTAATTAAAACTTTTATTGTCTGACAGTGGGGAATTTTAAAATTTAAAATCACTTTAAGTTTAGTTTTTTTATGTTATGGGTAACTTAAAACCGTTTAAGATCTATTACTCTTTTCTCAGTCACTCTTTCACAGTAATTTTTGAGCATTGATTATTAACGTTCTTGTCATAAATCTGGGTGTAATTTTATAAAATATCTAATAATAATGTGTCCAGTTTCATGGGTATATCAAACATATCCTTAAATTTTGTCAAGTTTAAGTACCCTAATTTCCAGTCCAGTTGGATTATTTGTTAAAAAATTAAAAATTTTCTTCTAATGCGTATTATATACCACTATGTATTATCTGCTTTTAACAATTAATTTTATAATAAAATTTACAAATATTTTTTCTTAAGAATAATAGAGGGCAGCTCCTGTTCATATTTACACAGAAATTTTTTTTTTATGAAGATAAAAAAAAAAATTGGATAAAAGTACCAGATTAAATTTATATTTTCTATTTTGTATATTTATATCTATCAAGAAATAACTTGTACTATCTGAAATAGCGGCATTTTGCTGCATTCTCTATTTTTTTTTTTTTTTTTTTTCCATTTTTAGTGCGCGAGATGGCACTATAACTGTAGTTTAAAAGTTTAAAACAGATCCCAAATGACCATATTAAATTTAAATAAAAAGATTCATTTTAAGAATTCTAAATTTTTACATCTTTTCTATTTAAATATGCATTCCATTAATTTATTTGTAACATTGTTTTCGTACTAATTAGTGTAAATTTTTAGACTATATTCATACTGTTGTTAAATATAAAATTCTTTAAAGTCTATCCAAATTTTCATTTTGTTAAATTACTTTTTTTAATTTAAAGAAAATGTTATCATTAAGTAAAAGAGTTTAAATTTAATTTTTTAACACCAAAAGATATACTTTTTCTACATGCCTTTCATTTCTGGGAATCACATGAAATTAAAGTGGAAATTTAATCTGCAGATCATATGTGTAAGACTAATAAGCCATATCAATAGCAGGTATGCAGTAGATGTGAAGTTCTCTCGAAGAAAAACACTCGAAAATGCCAGAGGCTGACTCGTTTATTAAAATAACATTAAGAACTGTACACTACTTGGTAGCAGCTTGCTACCTACAAACAAACGGTTTACAGAACGGACATCCCTTACAGGGCGTCCACGAAAGAGCGTCAAGGCTTGCATTTGCCGGCGGCTTAAATACAGTCTTCACTTGCTAATCTACATAACAGCCACGTGCTATCGGCAGTTTAACATGCCCCCCGGTGAAGTGGATTAGAAGAATTATCTCAACTGGTGTGGAGGTTTGACGTCACTAATTAATCTTTACCGGGAGTGATTTCTTAACCGGAGGGAAAATACCTTCCAGGTATGCAGTATGACATCAATATGCCACTGCGGGTTATATATTTTCCTCTGAAAATATCCCTAAATTTGTATCTGCAGAATATACTTGGGAAATTAGGGTAGTTGTGTTTTATTTAAATTGTACTTAGCATAAGAAAAATTGAGTATCTAGTTTTGTTTCTATATTGATGCTAAACATACAGTAAAGTAAACTAATAGGCCAATATTCAGTGCACTGGGAACAATTTAAAATCTTATATATTTTATGTTACAGCATTATTTATGTTCTTATTAATAATACCTTTTAAAAGTTCATGTTTCATAAGTTGCAATTTAAAGTTCCTTGTCCCCTAAGTGGGTGGAATGTTTTTTCAGCAATATTTTGATACAAAAATTACTTTCAAGTTTTTCAAATGAGTTTAGTGCATCTTTAAATAATTGTAATAACTTCTTAATTTACCACCTTTATACTTTGCTATTGTCATTTAAATTAGCATCAGACAATTTATTTTTTATTAATTTATCATTTGAATGTGTTTATGAAAATTTGTCCCTTTATTAGGAAGGAAGCAATAATAACTGAGACAGAAAATATGTCTTAGAAAAGAGAAAAATGATTTAATACCAAGGCTTTGTATCATATTAATGAAAGACTTTAGTATTACAATGCTTATCCATATATCTGGATTGTGGTAGATCATTGTATAAATATAATCTGCAAATTTTTTACTGTATATGTAAGTATGAATATATATGTGTGCGTGCGTGCGTGCGTGCGTGCGTGTGAATTATCCTTTTCCAATATCATTATCTGAATTCTATTTTACTTTTTAGGTGAGGTACCACATAATGTAGATACAGATGTTGAATTGTTAGAACAATTTCATGACTTGAAAGTATCAGCAGCTGGTCCATCTGGTAATGATTTTAATTTTATGATTTTTAGAATTAAGTGAAATGTGTGTTCAATTTAATATTACATTTAAATTCCTAATTTATCAATTTTAGGTGAACAGTCACCCAATGAGTGTGCCATTTGCTGTGAAAAATCTGTTAACTGTGCTTTATATCGTTGTGGGCACATGTGCATGTGTTATGAATGTGCCTGTAAACTATGGAAATCCAGTTCTCCCCATTGTCCAATATGTAGAGATTGTATACTAGATGTTATTAAAATTTATAAGTAAATAGTTTATATGTAACATTGAAAATATATTTTATTTTTAAATCATTCTATAATATTTTGCAAGTTTTATTGCTTTGTGAGATTTATTAAATTTTCAGTTTTCTTGTTGGTATTAAATCATATTTTCTAGAAATACTCTGTTTTGAGGATAAAAATTGTATTAGACTACAGGTATTGGTAATCGTATTGTTGCATTTTTTTAATATAATGTATTTGTAATTAAGTGTATGAATATTTAAACAAAATTTTATACAATTTTAAGTTTTAACTTCCATTTTTTTCCCCATTTCTAGTAAATTATGGTATAGACATATTAAATGTGTAATAACCATTCTGCCTTATGTACATTCTAATGTAGAAAAATGTAAATACAGAGTTTTTAAAAATTGCTTCCATTGGTCTGAACTATTACTAAAGAACATATTTATGTAATTTGATTCTATAGGAAATGTAAAAATGAATGAGATGTAAGTTATTTGATTGATTGGTCTGTACTGTTACACAATTTTTTTTAAAGATCTTTTCAACAATTTGAATTAAAAGTATTTCTACCAAGTGTGTACTTATTTTTAAATAAAATGAATTTTTCTTTGAATGGAGTACATTTTTCTTATTATTTTATAACTTCTTAAAATCTTTGTTACTTTATTGCTAAACAATTTATTTAACTCTATATAAATTGTACTGCAAATTTGTTTCTTTGTTTTTTCCTCATGGAAAATGTCATATTTTTGTGTTTGGGCTTTTGGATTATTTGGAAATACAAGGATAGTGATACAAAGATTAAAATATGGGTAAAGTTTTATGAACATTTATAATTCCCTGAAAACATGTTTATATCTATGAAAGAAAAAAAGAGAAAACATACAAGAATTTGATTACTGTGAAAAGAGTAAACCCTAGTTTTAATATTAATATTAACTGAAATGATTATAGATCAGTTAAGTTATTAGTTTGTTACCTGTAAATTATTTACTGTTTTGTGCAGAGGATAATCAAAGAAATGTTGATAAAAGTGTAATATCATTAATATGTTTAGAAAGATTTTGAATTATCAAAATTGTTTCTTTTGCATTTCCTGTTATACATGTTTTCTAGTTTTTCTCCTATTCCTTTCTTTTAATTTTTTACACTGCATATTAACTTTTTTTTCAGCATAAAATTATATTCAATATTAAATAAGACTTTCTGTGGATGAAAGTTTGAGCATTTTCATTATATTTATATATGTATATTTATGCATGCTTTGGAAAGTGTTTATTTATATCTCAAGATAGTTCTTAAAAATTTATTTTTAAATAAACAAAAACAAAATACAGCTTCTATTGCTGCTTCTCTGGTTTTTATTAATATACTCAAGAGCCAAAACATTATGACCACCTGTCAATAATGAGTTGTCCCACCTTTCTTGTGCAACACAGCTTCAAACCCGCCTTGGCATGGATACTATAAGTTCTTGGTAGATGGCCAGAGACAGAGTGTATCAGATGTTTAATGACATCTCCCAAAGCATAATACCACCACCACTGGCCTGTGTATGACCTGTACATTGAGGGAGTAAATGTTCACCTGGAAGACAGCATATCCTGACACGGCCATCGGTGTGATGAATGACAAACTGATTCATCTGACCTTGCAACTCTCCCAGTGATCCATGGACCAGTCACAATGTTCCCCGGGCCCAGCATAGGCACAGTTGCCAATGACACATGATCAGCAAAGGCACACAAGTCTGACGTTTGCTGCTTAGCCCCATATCCAACAGTGTCTGCTGAACAGTGTGATCTGATACTATTCTACTTGGCCCTGCATTGTATTGGATTGTCAGCTGAGCCACCATGTGGTTCCAGTTTGCTTCACCATACGAGACAGTCTCTGATGACCTTTTTCTTTGATAGCATGTGGACGTCCAATACCATGTTGTCTATTGCTGGTTTCACTCTCATTCATCCACTTTGCATAAGTACTCTATCAACTGTAGACTAGCTTTCAAGCCATTACAATCTACCTTCTATCAAAATCGTTTAGATCTGCAGCCTTTCCCACAACACACAGAAGTGAAAGAATGATTCTTCAGACTCTCCAGCAGCAGTTAAATAACACTTACACCTGATCACGTGCTTCCACATCATCCAGGGGAGATCATTGCAAAATGTTGGGGTGGTCATAATGTTTTGGCTCTTTAGTGTATAATTAGTAATATTGACATTTTATTATATTTTAAAGCCGTTCTGCATTGTGTAAAATATGCATAATCTAACATTACAAGTGTTGCATGGCAAAATTAAAGCATGAAAGTATGTTTTAATTTTTTGTTAAAATAACTTTTATGTACTTGGAATGAAAAACTTTGCTATATAGGCAACATATTCACTTAAGTAAACTAATCTTTTCATGTGGGTAGGATTGTTTGAAAAGATGAGAACTAGGAGAATAAAATCTAAATTATTAAGTTAGCTACTAAGATATAGTTGAAAAGACTAATACAGTTGCTAAAATTATCAAATTATATCCTTTTTTTTTAATTTAGTATGTAAGCTTTCACAAATTATGACCATATTTTGCTGAGATTCAAAGTACTGATTTGACATATTAGGCAAGCTGAATGATTGATGAATGGGTAGGGTGCTGCTCTTTAGTTCAAGATTTCTTAGGTTTAAATCCTAAATCCCAGTGTTGACATAAATATTCATAGCTTTTCAGAATCAACCTTAAGCTCTAGGACCCAGCCTCATTAGTCCTTATGTAGCAAAAACGTCAACCGTAGTACTCCAAAACAAGCACTTTAGGCATAACACCACAAAACAGTAAATTAACTTGTTAATTATGGGTACCACATTTCAATTTTTTGTTTAAGAGAATAGAAAATTTGAAGAGTTAACTAAAAAAAATTGATACCTCTATAACTATCAGTTATTTTGTTAGTTAATGTTTGTTACTTAATGGCTATATATTTAAGTTTTAGTCAGTTTTTAAGGTTTTTTTTTTTTTTTTTTTTTTTTTTTTTTTTTTTTTTTTTGAAGGGGGAGTATTTATACATAGAAAACCTTTGAGTAAAATACAAATTAGGTAAGATAAAAGCCAAAGATGAAAATTTATGACAGTTTAATAGAGAAACAAATTTTGAAAATTTCAAGGAATTGTTCAATTTTAATTGAAAAGATTTTAATTACAGCATACACAATGACATGCTCTCTTCATAATCTCTTGTTTTATTAGGAGCTGGGAGGATTTGGTATTTACTATATCAGTGTATTTTCACACTCCCAGCTATAATATTAATCAAAAGTTAAGCACCTTGTACAAATGTCCTGGTTTTTCACCTCTAGAGTAGGCTGTATGAATAAATTAGGATACTTTAGTGTGCTATGTTTGGATTCTTTTATTAGATACTTTCAGGCTGTTTGTATTCACATTTTGAGGATTTCTTATTGAGGTTGGACAGCTTTACTTTGAGGGAAAATATCTAACTTACTGTTTTTATGTACCAGTCAGGTATAAATCCCTGGTCTATCAGCAGGTGTTATGTCTGCTTATTGCTGGATTATGATAAATATAAATCCATTGTTTAAACTAACAGAAAGATACTATGTGTTTGATGCCTTCCCATACTTTGGATAGCCATTTGGATTACCATTTCTTTTGCCCCCCATACTTACCAATTTTGCCTGTACATTGTACTGATTTTTATTGCATTGTAAGATTGTAAATTTATGAATAGTCTAAATCCGTCTAAATCTCAACAACAAACCTGGAATGATTTTAGTGAAATATTCATCAACATATATATCTTTTTAGAATAGACAGAATCCAAATGTTTATTAAATATAGGCAAGTATTATAAATGAAATTAATAAATGAGGCAGATAATATATTCTGTTGTCATTTAATTATTTTACAAATACTTTTTACTGTATGTCAATTGGGTTCACTTTTCTGAAAATCTATTAAATATTTCAAATTGGGTATTGTTGTAGGTTGAGTGTGAATCGCCGGACCACAGTTGGCGCAGCTGTCTCTTGCACAGTTTCGACAACGTTTCTTTTGAGAGATGTGCAAAAATAAAAGGATAGAGTAGAGCATACAGTCCACTGTCTTATTATTATGTTTTAATTAGGAATTATTTTAAATGAACAAATAATTGAGTTACCGTTGAACTGTAAACATGGTCCGTAGAGCCGGAGGATTCGGCTCTGCAACATTTTGGATTGTTTTATGTGATATTCAAGGACTACCACATAATTGAGTGAGTGAAGGAGATCTCGATGTTGGGTTTCTAGTCTCCTTTTGACAGCAGTCTTAGAGTAGAGGTAGGAATAAGTGTTTTCTTGCCTTCTTGAGCTAAAACTAAGTGATTTCTTGAGTTAAGAGTTAATTTCGGTTTCGATGAATTAAGTTCCTTTCGTTTCTGTTGAGCTTAAAGCAAATTTTTCTTGTTGCTTAATACTGAGTTCATGAATTAAGTGTATTTTCTTTGTAAGAGGAAAATGTTGGGAGTAGCAAAATTAAAGAAAGATGAGTTAAAACTCGTTGCTGAAGAGATCGGTTTATCAGTACCAGAAGGGGCTAAAAAGATTCAATTAAAGCGTTTAATTGAGGAGAGTGATGTGTTTAAAAGTGAACGAAATCGTGAAAAACACTGTAGATCAAGTATTAGAGCAGAAGAAACCAGAAATCCGATCAGGAATTGTTGTGCCTCTACTTTATTATCTTTGTTTTAATGTAATTTTATAGATTAAGTGGAAAGAATGGCAACAGAAGAGTTTTTTTGAGAGAATCGTTTTCGTTGTGTGACAAAACAAAATGGTTTTGAGTAAATTCTAATAAATTTGAACATTTTACGTCGAAAAGGAGTAAAATAAATCACTACATACTGGCATCTGGCGACAGAATTACGGCTGCATTTTGTGAGTGAGTGAAAATATTTTTACATTTTGTTTATTCTGTATTCATTATGGAAGCCGTATTGAAATATAGGAAGCAACTTAGAAGGTTGTTTACTCGTGCATGTAATACTTTTGACGATGAAGAAATTCAACTGAACTGTGCTGATAAAATCAACAAATTAAAGCTTATTGAGGAGAAAGCTTTATTAATGATAGAATGTGAAGAGAAATATAAGCAATTGTTATATTGTGATAATATTTCCGATACAGAGATAGAAAAAGAAATTGATGAGTCGGAATTATATATTGATCGCTGGAGATCTTTAAAACAGAAACTAGAAGCAGTGGAGAGAGAACAATTGTCTTCTAGAGATGAAGGTTTGAATATTATTTCGCTGCCAAATACCTTATTACATTATCCGAAAATAAAACTACCAACGTTTGACGGAAACGTGCGTAACTGGCTCTATTTTTGGGGTCAATTTCAAAAGATTGATGAAGACATCAATATTGATTTTCACAATAAATTTTTGTATTTATCTCAAGCGATGGAAAGAGGTAGCCCAGCTGGAGAATTAAAGAGTTTCCCTGCTGGTGGTAATAGTTATGGAAAAGCCTTAAAACAGTTAAAAATGCATTTTGGTAGAGAAGAATAAGGGATTTTCCTAAAGCAGGTCTCAACTCAACTCTTGCTCAATTCAGTTCTTGCTTCGTACGGTCGAGCAAAACATTAAGTATTTAAGCATGGCTTTATATGATCATACCTACTGTGTAGTACCTAAAAAGTTGTCTAAGTATGCTGAAAGTTTAGATACTGAGTCTAAACTTCGGTATATTTCGAAGTAAAACCTGGTGAGTTTTGTTCTTTCGTGGATCCATATTTAATTGAAAACGATGACTGGATATCTGATGTTAGACTTTGGCCAAACATCACATATCCAGATGTTTTCAATTACCTAATGTTTTCATCAAACGATGAATTCAGCTCAAAGAGCTTAAAGAATTACAAATCCTTAGCAGCGTACGAATTTGTTGAATTTGGTAAGTCTTTCACTCTTTTTTTTTTCTAAGTGCACATGATTAAGTTTAGAATAGAAAGGGGAAAATCTAGTTGTTTTTTGCTTTTAGGTATTAAATAAGTTACAATAACTAGCTATTTGAGTTATTTATTTATTGTTATTAAGTAGAATTTCCATCAACCCATTTAATTAACATTAATAATGTACCCGTAATTTTAATAAAATTTTTAACTGTTTTAAAAATGTTTATAGAGTATTTAATTAGTGCAACAAATTTTATTTTACGTTTTTACAAATTTTACTTTTAAGAATTACATTTATTGTTCTCAAAATAAAGTTCTTGTGTAAACAGATTTTTTTATCACACAGTTATTATATTAGTTTAGCATACAATAGTGTTATGGTCTATGTATATTTAATGATTGGAGAAGAGTTTAAAAAATAAAATCTCTATTTTAAGAGAGGCATGAAAATGGATTGAGAAAATAATTACAGTTTATATCTACAAAGTTTTAGAAATTCCCAAAGTGTAAAAAATTGTACATCAAGTAGTGCACTGTCCCTGAATTCCATAATATCCTCATCACTAGGAGAGCAGTGCTTTCCCCATCGTAAATACCAAGTGTACTTATTTACTTGTAAATAAATCACATGTAAAATTTTATTTTGGTTTAATGTGTTGTAAGGATATTTCTAAGGATTCGTGAAGATAAAATTATATATATATATATATATATGGTAGAAATAGTGTGTATGAGTTTGTTTTGATTTTATTTTTCATGTTGACAGATAAAGTAGAGACTGTGAAAGTGTATAAAGCTGCTGAATGCAGTAATTTCACAGTTTTATCTGCAGAAGTCCAACCTTCTCAGCAGCTGCGTGAAAAGTATCATGTTCCATGGGCAATTGTTGAAAATGGAGTTATAGCAGCTCACTGCTCATGGATGGCAGGGTATAACACTTTTTATACTTTTAATTTAAATTGTAAAAACTTTTTAACCCTTTAACTGTCAAGTTATTTTGATGATTTGGGTACACAAATTGTTAATTTTTTTTATTTCAAAAATCAAGTGTTTACTACAAAATAAATTCTACTTAGTAGTTAAAAATTGATATTTTGAAGTACATGGGTAAAAAACATGCATTAAAAAAAAAAAAAAAAAAAAAAAAAAACTACCCTGAGTAATATTCGGGCTTGACATTTTCGAACAGTAGTGCTGTGCCCGAGATTATCTCGGGCATGACAGTTAAAAGGTTAACCAACATCTATTTGATAATATTCTAGAAATATTTTATAATTAATTTTTTAGAATTGGTGAAGCAAGCCTGTAGTCACATTGCGGCTTTACTTTTCAAAGTTGAGTTGGCAGTAAGGCTGAAATATAACTCAGAAAAGGCCCCAACAGAAGAAGCATGCAAGTGGAATTCTACATTTTCCAGTAAAAAAGTAATTATTCAAAATATTATTTTAATTTCATTCAAGATTTTAGATGATATACACACACACACACATATATATATATGTGTGTGTGATAAAGAGCGAGACACATTAAAGGTCACAACACAGTTTATTTCTGGTAATAAACATGAAATCTGTACAACAGGCAGATAGCTTTACAGCTTCGTGCACATAGACCATCTGGTCCCGCACATACACTTTTTCAAGTAGGGATTCCTAAACTAAAAGACTATGAATAATCCATCATATGATACAAAATACCCATGTATAAAGAGAACTCGCTAACTATTGGCTAAAGTAGTCCAGACAGAGGCTGTACTAAGTCTATAGCGTGCCTGGAGGGAAAAATCAGAATTACTGCGCAAACCCCGAACACACATTATGAACAAAAGTTCTTAAATTAATATTAAAATACTTAAATAAGGGATTTTAATATTACATTCCCCCCCAATAACATTATTTGTAATCCTTTTTTACATCAAAATATTTACTTAAAAATTATATCACATAAAAAGGAATCCTCACTTGTGAAAAAGATAACTAACAATGATACAAAATAACATATTACAAAGTTTTACATAATGATCAGCATAAAATTAACATTTATACAAAATTAACATATTATGAAATTTTACATAATGATCAGAATAAAATTAACGTTTATACAAAATTAACATATTAAGAACTTTTACATAATGATCAGCATAAAATTAACATATTACAAAATTTAGATCTCTTAGAATAATTACTGCTATTCATGATACAATTTCAGTTTTTCTGGGGCTTAGTAATACCTTAATTTACAAGCATGTACAATTTCAGATTCTTGTTTAGTTTGAAAATTTGGTCTATTGATTTCGTAATTAACTTCAGAAACTTGTTTTAAAATTGTGTAAAGACCTGAATATGGTGGTGTCAACTTCCTAGTGTTTGGATACTGAAATTATTCATATAAAAATAATCTCCAATGTTAAATTTCAATTTGATAAAACGACAATCATATCTTTCTTTATTTCTTTTATAACCTATTGTCCTTTCTTTTGCTAATTTCCTCGCTTTATCTACTGGAGGATAAAAATTTTGTTTTTTATATGTGGTTCATAAGGTAATACTTCGAAGAGTAAGTAAGCTGGTGTAAACTGAGTCACAGAGTGTGGGGTATGATTGTATTCATTTATTACTTTATTTAATATGGTAGTCCAAGGAATTTTACTTGAGGAATTATTCACTTTGCATCTTAATCTAGTTACTATCGTTTGGTTTACTCTCTCAACTTTTCCATTTGTTTGAGGGTGATGAGCAGAAGTGAGCAACTGCTTAACATCATGGTGTTCTAAAAACCTTCTAAATCTTGATGAAGTAAATGCTGTGCTGAATAGTAAAATTCTAATTCTTATAATTTTAGGTGTTGAATATGCCAGTTTTTGGGATGAACTTAAGGAAAAGTTGTTGGGCATCTTGTAAAAAACAAAGTCAGCCAAAAAGGATTTGTTTGAAGGTTCCAGATCTTCCTCCATTAACAGAAGAAGAAATGGAAAGACTGTAAAATGTAAATCCACAGGCTGTCATTTTCCAAACGAAGTCAGCTTCTCAAGATTTTTTGCCCCCACTACTTGTAGATATCATTTCATCCTATGAAGGGCAAGACATATATGAAGAATTCAAAAGGCACTTCACCCCTCTTAGCTGTAAATTACTAGCTGATAAAACTGCCAAGTAACGACTATGCAACCTGTGGCATCAGCATAGGCAAGGACGGTTTACGGCATCCATTTTCAAAGAAATAGTAAAAAGAAAAAATTGGGATGATGCTTATATGAGAAAATTTGCATCAGTGCAGAAAATTTTAACTCCAGCCATCAAGTGGGGCATTGAAAAGGAATTGGAGGCATTAAGAGTTTACCATAAAAAATTAATTCCAATGCACAACAATTTTGTTATTTCACAAACTGGATTATTAGTTAATCCAGATATGTCCTATCTGGGTGCCACACCAGATGCAATTGTTTTTTGTAGTTGTTGTGGGAGGGGTGTTGTTGAAATCAAGTGCCCATATACTCACAGGTTTAATTTAATTTTGAATGCAGCAAATTCAGATCAAAGTTTTTGTTTAGAAACTACAGGCATCTTGAAAGAATCACACAAGTATTTTTTTTCAGGTGATTTTACATCTTCATTAAATGTACAATAAAATATTTATATCTAAAGTATGCAGTAGAATGTTCCTGTTTAAATATATATATTAAAATTATTGTCAAATATTTTTAATGTTGGTTAATAAACCTGGATTCTTATATTTCAGATACAAGGACAAATGGCTGTAGCATCTGTTAATTATTGTGACTCTTTTGTTTGGACAGAAAAAGATTTTGTGGTTCAACGTATACCTAAAGATGGCATTTTCTGGGAAGATGTTCATACTAGTTTAAAAGAAATGTATTTCCTAAACCTAGTACCATTTATTAAGGTATCTTAAGCACATGTGTTAATTTACTTACATATATTTTTATGTATCTTTTGTTCATTACGTTTAAATTAATGCATGTCATTCTTCCTCAATGTATAAAAATGAATTTTTCTATTCATGAGCTTCTTACTACTGAATATTGATTTGTTCATTATAAAAGTTAATTATTTTAATTTACTGATATCTTTTTTTTCTTCAATAATTTAGCTCTAAAAATCAGGAAAAGAGCAAATTGAAGATGACATCCCTTTATAACTTAACTAAATTTAAATTGAGTATGCAATATTTAGTTACATATAAAGAATATTTTTACCGTTTCATTCTAATTTAAAATTTTAATGATGACTTTTCTAGATGTTCAGGAAATAAGTCCCTATAAATGTAAATGTTCCAGGTTGGCTACAGTCTACTGATTTACTAGACAAGGATTAATGCAACCTGTACCTTATGCTTAAAGTTCATTCTGAATGTCTACAAACATCCATGCCAGTCAGAATTGAACCAACAAATCCAGTTTTGAAGAGCAGCACCCTACCTCTTTGGCTGTAAATTTTGTATAATTTACTCCGAAAAATTCTAATTTTATAGGGTCCTCTTGAGTAACATGTTGTAGATTTGTTTTCTTTTAAGTTATACTATGCTGACATTTTCTTTGTGGTTATCCTTTAAAATTGTACAATATATGTTGAGTAATTACAATGCTATAATATATATATATATATATATAGTGCATAAGGGGCCAATGCTTTGGATTTACTTGGAAATTTGTAAATCTTGTACACTAGCATTTGTACATGCTAAAAATTAATGTTTTATATATTAAACAGTATTGTCATTTTCTCTTTTATATTTACACTAAAAATATCATCTCAATAACTACAAATTTTTTTACTTTTAAAGGATTTTTGGAATACTAAAGATTAATATATATATATAGTGGATAAGTGCCAATGCTTTATATTTACTTGGAAATTTGTAAATCTTATACACCAACATTTGTACATGCTAAAAATTAATGTTTTATATATTAGATAAACAGTATTGTCATTTTCTCTTTTATATTTACACTAAAAATATCATTTCAGTAACTACAAATTTTTTTACTTTTAAAGAATTTTTGGAATACTAAAGATTATTATATATATATATATATATATATATATATAGTGGATAAGTGCCAATGCTTTAGATATACTTGGAAATTTGTAAATCTTATACACCAACATTTGTACATAAATTACTAAAGTACTAAAAATTAATATGTAATTAATATGTTAATATGTTTTGTATATTAGATATATATTGGTATTTAGATAGTTTTATATATTGGATAAACAGTTTTTACTTTTAAAAATTTTTGGAATACTAAAATGTAATATAAATATTTGTTGTTTTTTCCTTTTGAAAATTATATTTTGTTACTGCAATAAACAAGTTTTTTTTTTCTCTTTTGGAACTTGGTACGTGTGATAGAAATAGATTTTGGTTCTGGTGGGGGAACTTCCCAGCTGATATGAGAATATACACATAAAATCTCATGAAAAAATAAATTTTATTTCAGCTATTTTACTATTGGTGGTGATAAATTTACTAAAGCAGCTCATGTTGTGACAGCATAATTAGCGTTTTTAATAAAAAGAAATTGGCATATTTTTTAAAATTTTAAAATATTTTAGCAATCCAATTACACGTTCTACGTGGATTCTTACATTTGATATTTTTTTGCTTTCTTCTATTTCTTTTTTTAATTGATTTTTTCCTTTTGTAAATTTTGGTAAGATAAGTTGAATGCCATGTGCTGTGAATTCATCTTTGACATTAAAGCCTCTATCAGCTAAGATAACATCTCCAGCTAGAAAATAATTTAGTATCCCACTTTTTAATGTTAATTCTTTATCGGATACTCTACCTCCCCAACATTCAGATATGAATGCTATTTGCCCATTTGGTACTACACCAACTAAAACTTTTATTGTTTGGTGATGTTTGTAGTTAGACCACATTAAGTTTTTATTTTTTAAGTTTGGAGGGCGCTGGGTAAATATTTCTGTACAATCAGTTATGCACTTTGTATTATTATACAAACTGATTTTGAAACATTCTGGTAAAGATTCTCTTATTTCCTCATGGCTAGGAAATTTTATCAAGTATTTTAATCTGCCTGTTAGAATTGGCAAATAGCTATCTATAATTCTAGACACAGTGCTTGAGCTGATGTCAAATCATAAAGCCAAGTCTTTATTTTCTAACGCTAATCTTAATTTTATTAAAACTGTTAGAAGTTGTGTATTTTTATCTGTTTTGAAAGTATTTTCTATGTGGTCTTCACATATTGCTATAATCCAATTAAAAGTATCAATGTTAATTATATTGGTGTAGTATTTTAAAGATTTTGGATTCATTAAAATTTTAAGTGTTGGATTTTTGTCTTCCAGCTTCAGTTTCAGGCACCTAAATTAAAAAAATAAATTTGAATTTATTAAAAAGAAAACATCTAAATCTCATAGTCTAATTTAATTAGTAATTACCTCACCTGTTTTCTTCTCTCAAAGTATACATTTCTGCTACATAATCTAATCCACCTAGTTCATTTTTTAAAACTCTATTTTGCTCCTCAAGTTGTTTTATTTTTTGCGTAGCCTTTTCTAAATCAGACATTTCAGTATGAGAATCTTCATGAAACTCCACATCAGGTTCGAAAGAAACCTGTCCAGCTGAAAAAGAAAGATCTAATGGAAGCTCTTGATTTGGTTCTTCTGAAGATAATTCCATAGGACACTCTTGACAATCATTTGAAACCTGAGAAGATATCTTAGGATGATCTCCAGAAACCTGTGTTGATACTTCATGAAGATAAAAATTAATTTTATTTATTTGTGTAAGATAGAAAATATTTAGCTATTAACATTTGGAATAAAAGAATTCCATTAAATGTGAATAAAGATACCTGATGCTCCATCTGTTACAAGCTTGTCAGTCCTTTTTTTCTCAAATAATTACTTGGCACTTCTTTTGATGACATTTTTTTTTCCTTTTTTCATATAAATATGCATTTTCCTTTTGAAATGCATTAAACGAAAAAATATTTGGGACATAATCTGGATGATTTCTATCATCACTTGGCTTTCCTTAAATTACCATAAATATTTATACAATATAATTACACATATAAAAATATTAGTATGATGTAATAAATTATGGTCTGGCTAAAATTTTGAAAACTGTAGTAATTTAAGAAGCAAATCTTTATGATTCTAAATATACTTAACAATTACAGGGTATCTGCCAAAATAAAATTTTTCAAATCCATTACTTTCCATGACTTTCCCTGATTTTAACAGATCATTTTCCATGACTTTAAAAATATTTTGTTAAAATATATATGAATAAAATTTCTGATGCATATACAAATAAAACGTATGCTTTTAGAGAATTTACAAGAATTTATGATAAAAAATACTTTATAAATGTTATATATATATATATATATATATATAGATTGTTGTATCTACATACCTAAGTTTAATCATATAATAATTTTCTTAATGCAATAAAAAAATTACCAATTTGAATTCAGGGTACTTATGTATTATCGAAATGACCATGAATAATAGCCAAACCCTATAACGATAACCCTATAATGTTTATATATAATAGTCCTAAAGATAGGCTTATATTTTGCACAAAAATCTTAATTTTTATTAATAATAATTTTTATTATAAATAAAAATTTAATCTATAATTTACGAAAAAAAAACAGAATAATATACTTATACATTTACCCACCTATTAAGCTTGCTTGTTTTGAGTTTCCTTGGCGAACAAGTTTTACTTGGCAGTATGGTCAATGGGATAATACATAAGTACCAAACTCAGTAACTTCAGCCAAATGACAAGCAAAAATAGAATTAAATAATTCAATGCAATGATTTTGCCAAAATATTTAGTGCCTCACAATCAATAATAATTAACATTTCTATATAAATCTCAAAATTTAATACCTCAAATTAAAAATCCTTTATTTACTGAAACTCCTAGTAACTCTTTACAGTAAGAACTTATTCTTTTCCTCCAAAGTATGAATTTTCGAACGGCTGTGAACATCCATGCCAGTAGTGGGATTCAAACCCACGAACTTCCGTGCCGTAGAGCATCGCCCTACCCATTTAGCCATCGATCGACCAAATGGGTAGGGCGTTGCTCTTCGGGCGGTCTGATATTTGTTATGGCATTGTTATCACATAATCACTGTTACTGCTGATTTGCCATTCTAAAACCAGTTCTTCCATGCTTAACAAATTTCTTCCTTAATATTTTAAGTGAGCTATATAAGCTACGATAACAAACATTTATTTGGAAATTAAAAGAAAAATAATAATTAAATTAATTATAATAAAATTTGTATTAATTCTACAATTTATTAGTACACCCCCAAAGTGCCCTGCTTTTTTCTGTTTCCATGTTTAAAATTAATATATTGTTTCTTTCTGAAATGTATATGTAAATAATAGCTTTCCATTCGCGGGGTTGCACGGGTATGCACTTAAGTTTACTTGTATATTATGTAAACTTTTATTTTTTACCAGGCGATCCCCCTCTTCACCCATATTGATGTTTGCATTGATTTATGTTCCTTACATTTTAAGCAAGAATCTTATAGATATCTTCAGTGGCATCTAGTAATTAAACCTAGCATTTAAAAATTAAAATAAAACGTTCCGATACTCCATACGCAACGCTGATCTCTCAATATCAACCGGAGATCATAGCGTAGAGGCGACGCCGGACTCATAAGAGTGAAATCGCTGAGTCGCGTATACGAGACGAGTTAATGTTTCTGGTGCTTTCTGAACAGTGTATCTTCAATCATAACAAAAGATAAAAACGTACATACGCATGTTACATATTAATATTGTTAGTTTAATAAAAAAAATTCGCCCCCCCCCTAAAAAAAACCCAGATTTTATACTCCCCCTCCACCAAAACATTGTTTTTTTAATGAAACTTGCCCGAGCTAGAATTTTAATACAAAAACCCGGGTTTTTTTTTTTACAACCCTTAACAGATTCTAGGAAACGAATGTGGACGGGGGGGGGGGTCGAGAAGACCGAATATACGGGTGAGAGAGAAGCCTAGCCTGGTTTTGCCTCATTAACACACGAAAAAAACAGATGACTGATCGAATCGTACTGGTGCGATAGAAATATTCGACCCTTCCTGTGCAGTGTACTCTACCTTAATGAGTATGTTTTTCTACTCTCGTATCTCCAACGGTTTCGCTTCTCACAACGAAATTACACACGATCACCTGCTAGGTCAAGTACGTTCCGATATCATCCCCTTCCCTCCCACTCCTTTGTCACATCACAGGCCGATACGTACTTTTTTTTCTTCTCAACCATCGGCAAATCACGCGTAAAGAGACACTACACATCGGATTACTACACCCCCTTGTCGGCTCGTACCAACTGTCTCGCCACGCAGTTAAGGCGCCGTAATATGTCACGTGTCTCATTGTACAAAAATATATGAATGGGAGTCCAGCGCTATGGACAAAAGGGAGAAGTATGCATGCCGCTTCCGTTCAGAAAGGAAATTTGCTTGCAGAGGCATTTCTTGATTTTTTTTAATTGGTAGCTCAGCGGATCCATGACTTTTATTCATTTTACTTAAAAAATCATGACTTTCCATGACAAAATTAATTCATTGTCTAAATCCATGATTTTCCCTGACTTTCCAGGTGCGCGGAATCCGTGCAATTAGTTTTAATACAGAGTAAATGCAACAAAGTTGATTGATTAATTTTAGCTTAGTAAATTCAAGGTTAATTGATAAAAAAAAATTAATACTGCAATCATTCTAACCTGTTTGAAAGTGATCACCACAAATACCTGATGATTTAGTGGGAGTCCAACTTTCTCTCTTTGCTGCTTTAATCCATTTTTCTCTCCTGGGCAAATTTTTGGGAAATTTGAAAAATCCTCTGTCATTTCCCTTTTGATAACGATTTGTGCAATTGATTGCACAATAGCTGTTTACCATCTTCAACTAATGCAATGATACCAGTAGAGTAAAAAATCAGTAGAAAAACACAGATGAATGGGATGGGATACCATTCAAAATAAATAAAAATTACAATAAATGATATATGATATAACAAATTCACAAACATCTCTACATATAATGCATTCAATAACCAGAAAATGTATTAAATTCACCAGTAGAATAAAAAATCAGTAGAAAGACAAAGATGAATGGGATGGGATACCATTCAAAATAAATAAAAATTACAGTAAATGATATAGGATATAACAAGTACACAAACATCTCTACATATAATGCATTCAATAACCAGAAAATATATTAAATAAAATTAAACTGAATTGTTCTAATCTGATGCTAAATAAAACTTAAAGTAAAATTTTCTATCAATGAACATCAAGTATTTTGGAAAAACTCAAACTTTATAACGGTTTTCAAAATATATAAAGTTAAATTCATGCAAAGATACATATCGAGCAATTCTAGTATGTATTGTTTACTGCTCATTCATTAACTTTCCAGTTATATAAAGCTATTTTCTAATTAAAAAATTACTGATCAGTCTGAAATAAATTTCATCATTTCTACAGTATCATTTACTTGGTAAAGATATAAAAATTGAAAAATATTTTTTACAACAAAATTAAAAATCTGTTCCAATTAGATACAAAACATATTTATTGCTTTATGCATTAATATAGAAATATATGCAAATATTAAAAAGGAGGCTTATGCTGCTTAAAACAAATTACATTAACTGAACACGTTGGTAACACAAAAATTTTGATTTTAGATGACATTCAAATCACTATTCAGACTTTACCAAATAAAAATAAAAATTGAGCAAATCAAGTGAAAGCAATAATTCAATGCTGTTCATTGAATGTTTACAAATGAATAATTAACTATATAAGAGAATAACAACAACAACAAAAAATCAGACATTTGTTCCTGAACACTATTAATGTTATAGCTCATTAAACAGTTCAACAATCAAACTAGCAACTAAAAAACCAAATAAATTATTTTTTTACTTACAGCAATTAATAATTGATTAATATTACTTTTACAGATTAATTTAATAAAACTTACATGTTTCCAATAATTTATTTTAGCAAAAACGCATGAGACCGAAATATACTTTTTGCCCGACCACGTTAATGTAAGTATAGCAGACGATTCTGGCGTACCACGTGACCTGTGACGTTTCGGGCAAACGCCTTATTATTAATTCAAGTATATGTTAGAGACTTATTAGCTTTAGTGCTTCAAAAACAGAGCTGCTCAAAGCATTCTTTAAGAAAATTGTTTGATCAACTTGAGAGTAAACTCCGTTCACTTGAGCTATTGGGGGTAACTAGGGAAAAATATGCCGCAATGTTGTTTCCCCTAGTTGAGTCATCGTTACCCGAAGAAACGCTCGTTGCTTGGGAGCGTTATAGATTTGGACACTGGACACTGGAAAGAACATTTTGGGGCGCCTAGGGCCGAGGGCCCTTTATCCTCAGTATTAGACATATATATGAGATCAACATTACAACTAATCCTTTGGCTGATATTTGGATAATATATATAGAAAAGGAAAGATGAGAGGGGAAGGAAAAGAGAAAATAACATAGACAACATAGCGCAGAATAAAAGTAAACAAGATATACAATTATATAAGGATATAAACATTGCCCATATTTTTTTTTCTTCCACTCTGAATATTCTCTTTACAAAGGGTGAGTACAATACAAAATCAGTTAAATAACATTGTATAAGACAAGATTAGAAACAAGAGATTGGTTGATATACAATAAATTACATAAATCAAATAAGAAAGTTTCAGAGGTGTTTTTTTTTTTTTTTTTTTTTTTTTTTTTTTTTTTTTTTTTTGCATGAATATATTTACAACATTAGAATTGACATTTTAAACCTGAGGGCGAATGCCCGATAATAAAGTGGTGGCTATCGGCCTGCGCCGATTTTCTGCAGGATCATAATCGGGGAGGTTGAAAATTTCTTTATTATTTATATTGTTCAGATTATTAAAGAAGTTATTGGATAACTTTGCTATGAAGTCCCGAATGGGTTCGATGTTAAGAGTGTTATGAATAATGTCATTTCTGACATACCTGTGAGCTTTGATTATCATTCTAAGGGTTTTATTTTAAGGGAACCCCAGACCGGGGCTGCGTAGAGGAGAATGGGTCTAAGCACCATCTTATATAATAACACTTTATTTCCCATTCCCATTTGATTGTGGTACAGAAGGTGGGCAATAGATTTCCTAGCTTTATAAAATTTTGCAATTGTGTAGTTAGTATTACTTTTCCAAGTTCCTACTGTCTAAAAATATTCCTAAATATTTAACTTCCCTCTCGAAATAAACCGACTGTCCACACACCGAGATCGGGGGAGGTGGAATCCTGTTAAAACTAAAGAAAATAGCTTTAGTTTTAGAGGGGTTAATTTTAATTCTCCACCTCTCAAACCAACGATCTAATATATTAATGTGACGCTGAAGGTATTTGTGCATGTATTTAACATTATTATTCTTAGCAAGAATTGCCGTGTCGTCCGCAAACATGGCTAGTGTCGTGTTGTGGTGATGAGGAATATCACTAATATAAATATTAAATAAAATTGGGCCAAGCTTGGATCCTTGAGGGACCCCAGCACTGATGAGCCTGTGTGTGGATAAGTATTGTGTGTGACGGACTGAAAAAGACCGATCGAGAAGGTAAGAGTGTAGCAGATGGTCATCTGATAGAATACAGGCATTGTCGTGTGGTTTTTGGTGTATCAAGCAGTCCTTTTTTTTCTATACTCTACGATTCAGTTACACCTTAAAACTGTGTTAGAGAAAATAGAAGCTGGAGAATCCTCGTATCCAAAAGCTGTTATTCAAAACCTTGTGCACAGTTTTTATGTTGACAACTGTATCAGTTGTGTTAAAAATGAAAAGGAACTTGAGGTTTTTATTAACATGTCAACTGAAGTAATGGCTGAGAGAAAATTTGAGCTTAGAGGGTGGGAGTACAATGATATTAATGCTGATCCTTCTGCTGATACAAATGTGCTAGGTTTAAAATGGAATAAAAAATCCGACACGCTGTGACGTTTCGGGAAAACGCCTTATAGAAAAACAAGACGGCTTTAACACTTGTCTAAATGTGACATACCATGTGATTTGTATCCATGGTTTTCTTAGCGGGTTTGAGTGCAAAAGTGTTCAACAAAACTTTTGATAAATGCAACTTTGTTTACATTTACGTTTTGACATGTTGATTGGCGGCCTTTTCGGTTATTCGTTGCATTTTCTATAATTTTGTCTCTCTGAATGAACATATGCTTACAGGTAACAAGTGGAATACAAAATAAGAGTGACCACTATATCGTGCGATTATTATCTCCTTGAGAAATAAACTTTAAGTTGTAGACCATCATTTTTAGTTACAATGGTAAGTTCAAATATACGCATTCTGTTTTGATATCGATAATTACTTAAATATATTTTTTTAATCTAACAGGGAGAAGGGAATCTTAGATACTTTTAAAATCATTGGAATATAGACTGACTTTGCTTGTGGCTTTCATTTAAAATTTAAAGCATAGTAATTGTGATAGTAAAAGTGTGATTGCTAAATACTCATACATATTTTACTTTATAATTATGAAGAAATATATTAGTTATTTAATATAATGATTGGAACAATTTTCTTATGTCTATATTAACAGTATTTTAGGTGTTATTTACTGATCCATTGTTTTCTTATTTTTTTAAGGATAAACTTCTTAAAAGTCCTGTACCTATGGTTTCTTGTCCAGCATGTAGAATAATTACATTTAATCCGAAGATTTGTAATAATTGTGGTACTAAAATCCCATCATCCAGAAGAATTAAAATAATAGATCAAAGAAACAATGTTTTTGAAGTAACTGGTATAGAAAAAGTCTCTAGATATACATTTCCTGCACTCTTTGAAGCATCATCATCCAAAGACAAAACACCCAAATGCGATGTTCGATATGCTCATGATGAAAATTGTGCATGTGTACAATATTTAAAGACAGGTAAATGGAAGTACTTGGTTGTCTAAAATGCAATATTTAGAAAATTTTTGATCAGATGTTATTTTCTTTTAGATTACTGTAAACTTTGAACTCTGTTTAAGTAATCATGTTCTACATTTATTCTAAAGCAGGTTGCAGTTCAAAATTTGATGATGTATAAATAACTGTGTATTGATTTCGATTATATTTTAAAAATATTCATGAATATTAATACCTACTAAGTCTGCATGGTAGCAGAAATTTAACCCCATAATTAATATTGATATTATTGGTATATCAATACTACTTTAAAGTAGGAGTGAATATATAACACATTTTTGAAACACTAAGAGTATGGTACCAGTAATGAAGACAATCACCACTCACCTTTCACTTCTTAATCACATAGGCCACTGACGATTTTTGGTACTTCAGATTGCTAAATATGTCCTTTAAGGATTGACCACATTTGTGATACCCGATAATTATACCTTTCTCGAAATCAGAGAGTTCAGAACTGCGCGGCATCTTACATGCGATTAATGCTAATGCTGTTTCCTACATGATGTATACTGGTGGAGGCTGTGACGTACCTCAGGACCACAGATATCATCATTTGCGTAGATGTCCAAATATTTATTGGTAGACAGTGTATGTAGAATATTCAGGATCTCTTTTGGTTATCCACAATATCGTACATAAAAAACAGTATTTCTGATTGGAGATATTTTGGTAAAGCAGAATTTTAGATATTGACATCCTGACACCTAAAGAAAATAAATTTTTAACAATATATTGATAAGCAGTCCAGCCCTAAGTGATACATTCATAATCTTTATCTTTTAAATTATCTCTCTATATGTAAGTCTGACTGTCTGCTATGCATTCCTCCAAAGACTGGATTACTCGTGATCAAATTTTGCATGGCAGTTCAGCTTTGGAGAGAGAAAGTTTAGGCATATGACATCAATTTGATTCTAAGTCAAGATTTACTTATTAAATTTTATCTACTATGTTATGATAAGTTATTTTATCATATAATCAGTGTATGTTCTAACAGGTATCACAATGGTTGTAAAATTTCAAAAACATGGGCTAGTGCAAAAAAGAAATACATCAGTTATGACAGATCCATGCTCAATGATATAAAACTGCATAAAAATAATGATTGTAGACCAACCAAGATAAGGTTAAATTGTTTATCCAATATTAATAGTTTATTTTTTAAAAAATCTTGACCTCAAATATGTTATATGCATTGGTAAATATTTGCATTCCTTTTAATAATTTTTGTTTCTGATTTGAATTTCAGCTTATAAGCAAGTGAGAATTATCTAAATTATATATTAGTAAAAGAAATTTGTATTTGGAGCTCCAGATAGAGCAGTATTTTAATTTTTGTTTTCTCATATGGTTAGTGGAATCACCTTTTGTTTTCAAAGTTAATATTGTTTCATAATTAATATATTTTAGAAGAGGAAGTTAAAAATTCTCGGAGAACTGAAGAAAATGAAGAAGGTGCAGAACAGTCATATCCTACTACTGAGGAACACGTATGTTAAATAATTATATATGAAAAAGGGATATTTTTAAAATTTTACGTACTCTTAATTGATTATTAACATGACTTTTTTTTATTACCAGTAAAAATAATTACACAATTTTCACATTTATATTATATCTAAAAATATTCATTTCATATAAGTATTTTTTTTTTTTAAATAGTGTAAATGGTTCAGATAGAAACAGTTTCTATGTGTACAATTCTAGTCTTGAAACAAATAAAAATTGCTATGTATAATTTATATGAAGATTCCTTTCTTTGACCTTTGTTTGTAATGAAAAAGGTATCACCAAATTCCAGAATGATTCCTAAAAGTTTATGTTGGGTTCGAACATATTTTTACAAAATTTCTTCTACTGATAATCAAAAATTTCTATCTTCTACAGTTTAGTAGTGCTTATGCCCCAACATTGAATTGAGTTCGTTACTAAATGATCATAATCAAATACAAGAAGTTATGCCCTTATGGGCAAAATAATGGGATACGTTGAATATGATAAATTTTCTTTGCTTTATCTGCCACTTTAATTACTCTGATGTTGCCCAAAAAGAATATAAAGATTTTCTGATATTCTTACTAGGAACTACTTATACATTATATTCACCTGGAAAATTTTTTCATAGACAATTTCTGATCAGTTAAAAGGAATTTCATCCAAATCTAGAAGATTTTTTTCCCCACCTTTACAATTATAAAATGTTTAAGCTCAAATGTTTAGCTAGGCTAGTTTCTGAAAACATTTTTAACAGTTACTAACAATATAGAAAAACAATACCAATTAAATAACTTTTTTTATTTTGTAGTATAATTTAATTTGCTTTCATGCCATCAAATTAAACCTCAACTTCTAACAAAATGTCTCTTTTATTCAGGCTTTAGAATATGGGATCTTCCAAATTAATATTCCATGGAAAACTTACATCTTGACTCTTCACTTCTCGCAGTGGACAGAATATTAGTAACTTTTAGAACAATAAACATTTATGCAGTTTAAATAAAATATTTTTTTGAAACATCTGGAATGATCACATTTTATATGCTAATAGAAGAATTTTAAACCTGTGTCCTTCAAATTATTGTTATTACTTGATCAAATGATGAATGAAACTTTGACACAAAAATTATTTTTAGATCTGCCATTTGATATGGATTTTATGAACAAAACATATCAGTTTCAATACTACATGCTACCAACAAGCAACAAAACTGTCTCTTTAAAGCTCACTGTTTAAATAACATCAATTTTTGGGTGTATTGCATATCTAAATGAGGATACAATAGATTAATGAATTTACTATCAGTTTTATTTTATTTGATACATTTTCCACAGTATTTTTATTTTTATAACTGACAATGAATCTTATGAGGCTTACATGAATGCTTTCTGTCTGAGTTTCTTGTTAAAAATAAATAAAAATAAATACTTCCATATGAATAATCCTTCATTTTAGTATGTCCACTGATCTTGCAGATTTTTGTATTTAAGGTGACAAATTTTTTTCGAATAAAAAGGAAGACAAAATATTGATAAAGGTCAACATAAGTAAATTAAAGAAGCAAATATTGCAAATAAAAATATATTATTTATTTCAACAATAACTAAACAAAACCATTATAATACAGTAAAATCTATTTACAAGAATATGGAGGGAGCCCAATCAAATTATTGTTATAGAAGGATATTTTGTTATATTTTGATCCACAGCAATTCAATTATGGCTGGTTTGATAGGTTTAGGTGACAATAATAAAATTTTTTTAAAAGCATCAAATTATTAAATATTGTCTAAATATAGAAAAATTGAAATAAATTAGGAGAAATAAATGAATTTGTATAAGCATTCAAATCTATAAATTGAAAACTTCTAAAGGCAGAGTAATTGAATTAAGATGATTTCAAACAAAGTGAAATTTTGTGGTTATTCAAAACTAAAACAACATTGCTTTTAACCGTTAGCATTCATTAATGGTCTAGCAGTTTTTAAATCTGGAAGTCAGTCAAAGTAATATTAGTGACCTATTACTTGATATGTAAGTCAAAATTAAAGTCTCAAAAATTCAGTACTCAAAATCATCATTCAAAATTTGTTAACCATGTTTAACATATACAATACTAAGATTTAGGTTTCCTTGTCACTTTAATCAAAATGACCAACTTTTTTTTTTCAATGGAAAGGATGTAATATTAAAAAAGGAGAGCATAAGTAATTTAAAGAAACAGAAGTATTATTTTATTTCTCTGACTGTAGTCATACCAAAGTCAATGCTTATGTAAGATTAATATGAAATTTTGTCATCATTATAGGAAAATTTTGCTATTACATAAGTACAGATTTACAAATTAGCCTTTACATATTGAAAAAAAGACATTTGATACTTATATACTAAAAACAGGACAAGTAGGAGGACAGTTTTTAAGTAAGGACAGAACTTCCAAAAGGAGGATGGTTAATCAACAATATTGGCTTCCACAATAACTCATATTCCCATATTCAATCCTTCTAATTGTTTTATATTGATTGGTTGTGCTTTCAGTCACCATTTCTGATTTAGTGGAGTTTTATCCGTACTAAGCTGATATGTAACACAGTTCATACTCTGTCAAACAAGTTAACAATGTTCTTAAATATCAATGTTCTATTGAGTTCAAAATATATGATAAATTCTAATAAAGGAATGGGCTGTGAAAATCCTAATTGCAAAATTTATTAAGTGTAAAAAAATGAATCTCGACCAGATGATATAGTTTTACAAATGAAAAAAAAACAAAAAAAAACACGAAGTATATGCAAGGAAGGAGGTTGCTAAGCTTTGCAACTGAGTACATACAGAAGTATATGTAAGAGACAGCAAGAACCAACAATAACTTTTAATCTTTCTTTACTTTTTTTTCCTGTTATACTATATTAAAATTTATTATAACTTTCTTTTACAGAAATCAAATTCAGTGTCAGCATGTAGTATGGTACATCCTGATTGCGGATTTGTAAGCATTTACAAAGAGGATGTGGCTTGCCTGGATGATGGTAAAGAATTGAATGATAACATAATTGACTTTTATTTAAAGTACGTATTAACTGAGCTCTCTTTCAAATGCTATTAATTTTAAAGGAATATAATAATATTACTATATGTATTTTTTTTGTCAAATGTATTCTGTTGAATTATAAACAAAAGAACTTTCATATGAACCAATTTAAAACTGTACAATCAAAATTTTAAAATTAAAAAAGTATTGGAAAACTAGAAAAATAACCGTTTTCCCCAAACAGGAAATGTTTACTGTTATTTGAACTTAACCCATAAAAATTTAAAAACTTTCTTAACCTTAGACTTTCCAGGTGCTATCTCATAGACTGACCTAGCATTTTTTATATTGTGTTGTTTATGCTCTGGATTAGGGTAGGCCACTAGCTGTGCATAGTTGGTATATGTTGATTTGGAGTGCTACAGTCTATCTTTCTGTTACACGAGGAGTAGTGAAACCATGACTTATTGTTTAAATTCTTAATGGCTATGAACATCCATTCTGTTAGCAGAATTTGGACCAACAGACTGATACCACTACCACAGATTTGTATGAAGGTGTTCTTACCAGAACCTGGAGTTGATTTATGTCATGTCATTAGTTCTAACTGGCATAGTGGGAAGGGTCATAGGCAAGCTAAAAAGCTGAATCCTGACTTCCCCAGTTTGTGCCATAAGGGGCTTTTGTTATTTCATTAGAAGGGCAGGGGAAGGCAGTTGCTCTTCTTACTGATCACTGTGTGCCCTCAGAAGGCATCTGCACATTATGAGAATCAGTTCTAATTCCTTGTGTTATGGCTAATGTCTAGAACAGGAGGCGACTTGTCACATTTTGTGTGATTTCAATTATTTCTCATCTCTTAGGTTTGAGCACTGTGGTCACTACTTTCTTGAGCTCTTGGAGTTGCAGGATATTCCTGTTAGTTGTCTGCTAAGATTTCCTTCAGCATGTGGCCTATTTTCTTAGGCACTCTTGGGTTGTATTTTTATTCTTCCTGGGTTTGGGTACAATAGACCTGGTCACAGTGCCTTGCTCTTGCGGAATCTCCCAAGAGCTGCCGTAAAGGTGAATTCATTCAAAATTCAAAAGGTAAAATTTTCTGTAGTCAGAAATATACTATTTTTTCCTCTAAAATTTAAAATCTCAACATATCAAAGAAGTTGATGCCCAAAGTTTGCCATTGTGACAAAAAGCCCATATTCCTTTGGTTAACTACCAAAATTGCAAGAAATGCTAAAAAATTTCAGGAGATTGAGTGTGAAAAAAGGAAATCCAATCTGCGTAGTTCAGTTTGATTGTGCAGTTTTTAATTTAGTGGTTGGTTTAAAAGTCTTCTTTTTATTTTTACATGTACATTAAGCAATAAAAATATTGCAAAAAGAAAAATTTTAAATAAAGGGTATATCATTTTTAAAGTATTTATAATATGTAGCTTTATGTTAATTATTTTTGTATTTTGGTTTAAATTTAAATTTTTTGAAATTACTCTTGATTATGGTATTTATGAGAAAATCTGTATTGTTCTTTAAGCTGTTTCCAATTCCAAAGTTTCAAATGATACTGTTCAAAGTTATGCTACAAGAAATGAAATTATGATCTTAGAAAAATATTATATTTTGAATTATGCTAAAATAGTGTAAAACACATCAGTGAAATGCATTATATCTGAAAATTATTTTAATACTTAATACTTTTTTTGAATTTAAATATACAAGCACATGTGTTTCAAATAACCAATCGTGTGTATACTGTAGGTTTCTGCATTCTTGAGACAGAGGCCAAACTTGCATGCTCTTTAAAATGTGATATTAAGGTAAAATTTTCTAGAGTGATGAATATATAAAGCTGATTTTTTTCTCTAAAATTTAAAATTCTTAAAACTTTTTTAATTGTTACTCTTAATCATTATATTTGTGAGAAAGGCTGTATTGTTCATTTAAGCAGTCTCTTACTTCAAAATGAAACTGTTAAAAGTTATGTTTCATGAAGTGAACTTTTGATATTAGAAAAATATTACATTTTGAATTATGCAGGAATAGTGTAAAAACATTCAGTAAAGGCATTAAATGTTAAAACCAATTGAACACTTCTTTTGTAATTAAACTTACAAGCACATATATTTGAAATGTCTGTCAGTGGCATAGCAGATATTTTTACTGCTCAGGGCAGAGGCCAGATTTGCCATTCTACTTCAAAATAATTATTTTAAAGATTAAATTTTCTAAAACAAAAAATATACTGAGTTGATTTTTTCCTCCAAAATTTAAAATTCTTATAAACTATTCTTATATAATTGCAAAATCTTGTTTCAAATTCTAATTTTAATATAATATATGAATATATATAGATATCACTTTAAGGAAATTTTTATTAATTGAAATGCTAGTTTTTGACCTTTTAAAACATTTGTTAAATCTTCTGTTTCAGTTATGTCTATCATGATATTATTCCTCAGGAATTTAAAGCAGTAACACATATATTTAGTGCTTGTTTTAATAAGTTTTTGATGACAGTCTTTGAAGAGAAAAATACAAGTAAAAATAGGTATGTATATATTTATTTATTGATTTTTCTGTGTTGGCCAAGGCCATACAGGAAATTTACCAATCATAATGATAAAAATTCTCCACAGAATAAGAAAAATGACCCAATTCAACTAAAAAAATAATAAATAAATAAACATCCAATAAGACTACATCCAACAAGATAGCCATGCCTAAATTGCGTAAGCAATTTAGGTATGACTATTCACACACTGAATTCAGGTGACTAAAGTTTCTATGCCTTTGATTAAGGAGTACATAGCTAAATGGTAAAGTAAAATACATTTAACAAATTACCAATACAATCAATGTACAAAATATATTTACATGTTATAAACATACACAAGAAGCAAAATGCAATGGAGAGTGAGACTCATTAAGAATAATATAAAAGTATTATGCAAATTACAAAACTACAAATTCATGCTTAATTGTAAAAAAATTTCCATTTTAAAAAAAACACAAATTTCTATATTACAAAATAAAAAAATAAAAATTATACAAAACAAAATACAAAAAAAAAAAAAAAACAACCAAACCACAAAAAATGATAACAAACATAAAAATCTCAGCAAAAAAAAATTTACATTTAAAAAAAAAAAAAAAACACCAAAAAAAAAACATAATAAAAATTAAAAATTCTTGAAAAATTAAAATAATAAAAAAGTTATTAAAAAATATAATAATTACAATAAAAAAAATTTAATAAAAAATAAAATTTTGATAAAAATAAAATTAATGATTAAAAAACAAAAATAAAAAAAAAAAACAACTAAAAAAAAGAAAAAAAAAATTAAAATATTATACAATAACATTTAAATTTAAAATAATGGAAAAACCAAAAATAATAAAATAAAATTAAAATAATAAAATAATTATAATTGAAAAAAAAACACATAGTGTGAAAAAAAATAAAATAAAAAAATTTAAAATAAACAAACCAATAACTTAAGAAAAAATCCAACTAAAATAAAATAAATATCAAAAAAAATAATAGAATATAAGAAAAAAAAATAAAAAATAACCAAAAAAAAGATAAAAAAAATAAAAAAAAATTAAGACAAATAGATAAAAAAAAAATTAATAAAAAAAAAATAAAAAAATTTTAATAAACAAAAACAAAAAAATTAAAATATTAAAAGAATAATATTTTAAAACAGAAAAGAATAAAGTTAAAGAAAAAAAAAAAAATTTTTTTTATAAGAAATAATAAAAAATAAAATAAAATAAAAAAA
>JAGEOH010000166.1:50000-81508 GCA_032207245.1 Pardosa pseudoannulata
TTTTTATGAAAGTATCTATCCATTTTTTTTTCTTGGTAATGAAACTAACTTGACTCTTAAAAAAATTATTGAGATGAAAATTGCTGTGGAAGAATTTGAAATTACAAACATACAGAAACGTTTTAATGGTGGTGTAGGTTGACTTTCTATGAATAACATACCCCGTACAAAGATTATATTATAAAATAAATTAGTAGTTAAATAGTAACAAAATTTTAAATAGTAGATAATAATTTACTAGGAAAAATACAAATGGAAATATTATAAGAAACTTAAAACATTTCTATGCTAAAATAAGTA
Organism: Pardosa pseudoannulata; assembly: GCA_032207245.1. NCBI lineage: Eukaryota > Metazoa > Arthropoda > Arachnida > Araneae > Lycosidae > Pardosa > Pardosa pseudoannulata. The sequence continues at coordinate 50,301 of JAGEOH010000166.1, forward strand.
ACAAGAAGGACGTTATGGTGGTCAAAAACCAAAAAAGATAGGAACTAAAATAGACATATATTATTGGAAAGAATATTTTACCATTTACCAGCAGGTGCATAGTTGTAATTGTGAAAATAATTATGAGAAAAAATTTTTTAAAACTTTCAGAAGATTTTTTAAATATCTATAATTAAATATTAATTTAGATCTCTAAAATTTTTATATGCTGTTTCTTTAGTGATTGCTTATCTACAATGCTTATTTGGTTTTAATCTGTTTTTACTTGTAATTAAATTTTGTTTTTTCTTTTCTGAGATTCTTGTATTATACACTACTTTTTTTGATTAATTCATAAAGTTGCTTTTTTAAAATGCTGAATTAATTCAACATGTAAATAATATAGTTTTTTATTTATTCACTATAAAGTTCTCATAATAAAGATTAAATTCTATAACAACAGTATGCGTTATAGCACTTGTTTAAATGATACTTAAAAGGTTATTTAGCATATCACTTTATGCATTAATAAAATAACATTATTTTGTACGACGATAAAGATCAATGTCGACCTGGCAAAAATATTAGATGTCAGACATAGTATTTAATGTGTATTTTCTTTTCGTTTACCTGTATTTTCTCTACAACAAAAAAAAAAGTATAATACGCAATAAAATTAACACCTAATGACTAATGATACTTTGTTATTACATTGAAGAATAAAAGTGAAATCTTATTTACTTATCTGACATTAAATTTGTATTTGTCTGGAAGATTGAATAAACTCGTTTATATAAGATGTAAGAAATACGACTTAATTAATATGAGACTTCTTTAACATTTTGTCTGTTGGTTTATGTGTTACAAATAATTTCCTATGTCTTCCTATATTTATTGTCGACGTAATATAAATAATCTCGTCAACCGACCCGAAACTATTTTAAAAAATAAAAGAAAGAAATAAATAGTAAATGATTAAATAAGAAATCGAATTAGATTACTATAACAGAAACAAGGAATCAATTTTGAGACAACTACTTCAGGATGTCAATGTAAAGTACATATTTCTATATCATAAATGAGTACAAATCTTTAGATATAATGCAAACAAACATAAAAAAAAAATCAACAAATGAAAAATATATAGAAAAAAAAAAAAGCTAAACCAAAGGTAGAATAATATGTGAAGTCAAAACAGAAATATAAGTGAAAATTTTATTAAAACTGTAATGTAAAAAATTAAAGTTGTTCATGTTCTAATTAATGTTTATATATTTGAACAGAGAATAAAATCCTTTGCTTGCAATTATTATCCATATTCTACATAACATATTTAAAATTTATTTTTTTTTTTTAATTTTTGTAATTGCTTATTTAGTAAAATTTTTTATTTATAACAGAACTTGATTCTATTTAATTTTAAAAGAAAAAATATTTAAGATGAAATAAAAATTTTTAAAATAACAAAAATATTTGATGTTTTTATAGAAAATAAATAAGTTTTTTAAAAGTTATAATGCAAAAATATTAATTTAAAAACTTAATACTGTTTTCGTTTTCATACTGTGTGGAAAAACCAAACTGAAATTAATTTTTAAGTAAAACTCTAGAATCCCTTATTGGTTTTAAAGCTTGTTTAATAAATTTTTTTTAATTGTGTAAATTCAAAAATTTTTAGAATATATATTTTGTTTTTAATGTTTTTTAATAAAAATTTTTATGTATATACATATTATTTGTAAATCTAAAAGTTGAAATTTTTTTATAAGAGTAATTATGTTTTTATAATTTGTGTTATTTATTGTACACTTAAAGTGTTTAAAAAAATATTATTCTAATCTTGGCCTAAATCTGATGATAGGAAAATAAATATTTTAATCATGTCAATGTTGCAACAAGAAATATTATTCTGAAAAATAAGTTGTTAAAGCTAAAAACAGCTACTCATACATTTTAAATTACCTTTTACAATTTACTACTGTGTAAATATTTTAAGTTATAATTTAGAAATATAAATTCTAATTTAGAATCCAATAAGATATGTAGTTAAATATGATCTGTAATTAGCATGTTAAAATTTCAAACCACGCTGTTGCTCTGGATACAAGTGCCTGAATGTTGGCATGTCTGTTATATGTCTGATCTGAGTAGGTTTCTGTCAATCATAATTTTCTTTCTCAGTGAGGTTTTTAACAAAATTTAAGGACTCCTTTAAAAAGTTCTTGATAATCTTCTCTTTTAGAGAGGTACGTAAAGGGTTGATACTCTTTATAAAGACTGAAATTGATTTTTGTGTCCAACAGCATGTATGAACTTCACATCTAGTTCCCAGTTTGGATTTAATTAAGGTTCTCAAATAAAGATTTTATTCAATTCATAATTTCAACTAGGTTTTAGATTTGTTACATAACAGCAATATAAAAGTTTTTGAAAGAAAATAAGCCCCCTTATTTTCATAAAATTAATAACACATTTATTTAATATTCTTAAGAAATATAAACTGAAAAAATGAAAGGGCTCTATTTGGCATTTAATCTTTGCACTCCACTAACATAACAAAAATTAGACTTTTGACGAGATTGTTTAAAGGGAACAAAGATACCTAGAAAAAAAAATATGTATTAATTACAGGACATAAAATGTGAAATACATTTCTTTCTTCAAACATATATTGTTTCCCATGTATACAAAATATACTGTCTACCAATACATATTTGGACACCTATCAAATGACGACATCTGCGGTCCTGAGCTACATCATGGCCTTCGCCAGTATACATTGTGTAGGAAACAGCATCAGTATTAGTCGTATGCAAGGTGCCACGGCATTCTGATTTTGAGAAAGGTATAATTATCGGGTATCACAAATGTGGCCGATCCTTAAGGAACATATCTAGCGATATGAAGTACCCAAAATCGACAGTGGCCTATGTGATTAAAAAATGGAAGGTGAATGGTGATTGTCGGAATGTGCCCCTAGTTGGCAGACCAACGAAACTGGGAGATACAGACCAACAAGTGTCGAGAGAAATTCAGAACTGCACCCAACTGATGGCCCTCATTTGCTAGGAGTTTCAACAGGCATCCAGGAGAATTGTAAAGTTAGTTTTTCTTTTCTATCACAGGTGTCTAAATACTTATTGGTAGACAGTGTATTTGTATGTATGTATTGCAATGCGGCAAAATAAAATTAAAAAAAAATGAAATATGCCAGATAAAAATAGAAAAGAAATTAAAAGCACTAGAAAGTAACCCAAGTATAGAAATATTAAGATTTATATGATTTTAAAGCCAAATTTAAGCACTGCCATATGAATTAAGTTATTTAATAGATCATTATTTTAGCATGTAATTAAAAAGAAAGTGTCTCAAATTCTGCCAAGATGCAATCAAACTCAATTTATGTTAAAATAAATTTGAACAAATTGATCTGGCCAAAACTTTTGTAGGATTGACTTGAATCACCATACAAAACTTTCTGCAGATTGATTCAGCCATTGAGGAATGCATGCACACATACAAAACTTTTTATTTTTATAATCCACAATAATTTGCTGTAATACAAACTTAATTTATTTTAACTAGTAGATATTATTCCTGATTAATATTTTCATTTTAAAGATCATTTATATACTAACTTGTTATAGAGATGTGTAATAAATTTTATTTAAAAGTTATTTGCAATAAAATTTATTAAAAGTAATTGAATAGTGTAGTTTCTTTTTCATTAAGGAATATTTACAGTTTTAACTGAAATTGATTTTTCATTTTTAGCGTGTTTTACAGCATATTTTTAAGAAATTATCTATTTTGTTTATCTTTATGTATGTATGTGTATATATATACACACACATACCTTTAAAGCATTTTTTTTGTTGATTTTTTAGTTCCTATATAAAATCATTGTAGAAATTGATATTGGTAATAAACCATTTATTTGGAGATTTAAATTGCACAAACTATTCAACTAAGAAAATAAATTATATATTTTTGATATCAAAAAACTAAAAACTAATTTACTAAGAATAATTTTAAGAAAAGTATGCTTTAAACTTTAATGGCACCATTCAGTAACTAGTTATCAGTTTTGAAACTATTTTTTTAGAAAGCTAAATTGTTATTTTTCATGCTTCAATAATTGTTTTAATTATTTTATTAAAGGTCACAAATTGAAAAAAATGTCCAGAAATGGGTGAAAAATGTAGACATATTTTCTAAAGATTTTATCTTCGTCCCAATAAACAGACGTCGACATTGGTATTTAGCTGTTCTTTGTTACATTTCACAGCTGAACAAAAATTCTGATGGTGAGAAAATATACTTAATTTTTAATTCAATAATTTAGTTATTTTAAACTGCATATATTTTTGCAAAATCTTGTTTTCTTTTATATTTTATATTTTATTATTGTTCAATAAGAAAGATAAACAAATTTTTATTCCATTCAAGGCTGTAACTAGGATTCAGTTTGGGGGGGGGGGGGTTCAAACTTCAACCAATTATATCATCATTTTTTAAGTAAGAAAACCCCTATGAACTTAGTAAAAAATTGTATAAAATTTAATATATATAAGTTCATGAACAATGTTGTGCAATATATTTTAATAAATTTCTAAAACAATTTAAAGTAAGTATATTAAAATTTAAAAATGTTCATACAAATTTTTAAAAATGGAACTTTTTAATAAAGAGTTAAATTTTGATTAAGAATGCAGTTTTTAAACAATTTATATTTAAAAACATACTTTTATTTCAATGTTAAAATGCAATCGAATGAATTTCATAATTTTGTGATTAAGAGGATGGCTAAGGCTCGATGACCTCTAGCTCCCACCTGGCTGTGACCTTGATTCCATTATAACTGAAAGTTATATTGAGTGTAATTTAAAAGTATTTTCTAAATGTATTTAGAAATTTGGTAAAATTTGGTAGACCATATAGTAGGTAGTGTGTTCTATTATGCTTGTTTATTTGGAAAGTTATGGTAATTTTATTTTTAATGAAACAATGACTAGACTGGGACCTACTGCCAACTCCGAATGATTAGAAACATCCATGTCTTCAAGGATATTCAAACATACAATCTCCAGTACTGGGAAGCTCTTATGTCCTCTTTGTTTGGTAATCATCTGACCTAGTTCATTTTGTATATTGAATAAAAGCAGCTTACTTGTTGTAGTGTAAAAAATTTGTTAGATAAATTAATAATTAAATTCTTTGGGTTGAGAATCAAAGTAAAAGTTGAAATATACATTTATATAATATACAGTCTCTATCGGTTATATGGTCAGCTCAGCTGTCCAGAAAAATCAGACCATATAAGCAAAGTGACCATATATGAGGAACAATACAACCCTAACCGGTAACAAGAAAAAGAAGATGACTGTATAAGCGGTGAGCTTTAACACATGTTCCCTATTAAGTTAGATGGGACTTTAGAAAACTGACCATATAAGCGGGTGACCATATAGCCAGTACTGACTGTACTTATATATTGTGTCAATGCATGAATCGGGCAAAAACTGCTGAATGATTTAAGATGCAGCTTTTTTTTTTCTTCTTTAATTATTCCTAATTGTCATGGTCTCAATTTAAGGTATGTGTTTTTATGAAATTCAAATTACCTTTTTATAATAAATATTTTATCTATTATATAGTTTGGTGACTGGATATGATTATTTTAATTTTAAAAACTGAACTTAGATACAAGTACTAGCTACTGTACAAACAATAACAAAAGTGTAGAAGAACCATGACAAATTAAAAACAAAACTGACTTACTGTTTTTTCCTTGTTTAAACCTTCAGATGCTTTAGCACTAAAATTTATGAATGAAAAGATGTATAATCCTATAAAAAAAGACTTAAGAACTCATAATTTATTCCATGAGAGCAGATTTTCTTTCATATATCAATTCAAAAAGTGTGATATCTTGTGGCTGGCTGTCATTACTAAACTCAAAACTGAACAATGACTTTTCAGGTGATCCAACTGGATACCAAAGTAGGCTATGGTCAATCTGTTAGCTACATAAATAAAATTATTGATTTTTTTTTTTTTTTTTTTTTTTTGTGCCTGTGTGTACACAACTCAAAACTAAATTTTTTGAGTTGCCGATTTTTTATTTCCTTTGTAATATATTCTTAATATTTTTTATACTTTTCTCCTGAAAATTCAAATTAATATTTCAGTATTTTTGAGGTTGGTAATTTTTAAAACTATTGACTTTTGAATCTGGTAAGCAATTTATTTTCACATTTAATAGCATATGATTAATATGTTCAAGGTTCGTACGGTGCTTAAAAGTGCTTAAAAACTGCTTAATTTTGAAGCGCGTTTTTAAGGCCTTAAAAAGTGCTTAAAGAGTGCTTAATTTTCCCCTAAAGTCCTTATTTTTTTTTCTTGCCGACAGTTTTTATTTGAATATTTCGAAATCGTCTATGAAAATCATAAAAGGTCACTCGGGATTAATCGTTCAGTGTTAATGAAATCGGACACTGCAGTGCTCCTTTTTTATAGAAATCTATCCTTTATTCCTTATTTTACGGCATTCCTCCTTTTTTTTTCGGGTATTCCCGCCTTTTATTCCTTTTTTCTTTGGACCATTCACTCCTTTTATTCCTTTTTTCCTTCTCAACATTTACGGAGTTATGTAATGGTGGAACGGATTACACACATCGTCTTTCCCATGTTTTAATAACATCTTTGTTTTTCTAACAGTTTCCTTCTGTGGGATATTCACCTCCCCCCCTTCGGAAAAAAAGTCTTAGGCTATTTATTGACAGTACAGGTGTTTGAAAGTTAGCAAATAACGATCAAAGTGTCAAAACCAAAAGGGGACCTGAATTTTTCGATTGTAGTTCCGAGAAATCTGTTTAGCCCATTTCTGAACCAAGAGGAGAAAAAAAACGTCACTCTGAGCCTGTGCACTTGAAAATGGACTGACATATCGAATATTGAATTCAGGGATGATTCTGATCCGAATGTTTTTTGTGGGTTTGTTCTAAAAAACAGATTTTTTCGGAAATTAAAAAAAAATAATAATAAAGAAATGAAGAAGCCATTTTTTTTATCTCACATATGTATAAATTTTAACGATAATCTGAAAGTTTTCTGTCTTTTTCTCATCCTTTTTCTCTTTGCCGCTTCCACAATTTTTTTCTGACAAAGAGCAGGAAAGTGTTATCAGTCGATGCTCGCAACTCGTGCTTCATGGTCAAAAAGCCGTGTGAAGCGGTAAAAATGAAACACATAGAACTTGTGTAGTTCTAGTTATAATAGTACAACTAAACCGTAATTCTGTGGTTTTGGTGAAAAACAAGTTTTCTGATTTCGGATCCAGACAATGCGCATTTTTTTAATGGACCATTATAGTTAATACTGCGATCATAATATGGGGCTCTCATACGGTAGGATTATGTTTTAACAACCTGCGTACTTTCTTTATAGATATCCCCCGAACTCAAGTGCATGTAGACCGATCGTAATACTGTTTTATATATAGGTATTTTTTTAATATCGTGGTAACAGTATTGATATTCCAATCCCTCCTATAGTTATTTCAAACGGTACTCTTATTGACTGAATTTTCTGCTATGGGCAGTGTCTGTGAGAAAATGACGCTGTTGCAAATAACTTACGAAATTTTGGATATGCACGGAAGTTTGTTGTTGAAAAATCTGCACTTTTTTTTTTTTTTTCTTTTTTTACGTTTTGCGTGTGCATTAAAGTTGACGAAAAATCATAACTTTTATCGGCAGTCCCGATAAAAATGAGCCCTATAACTGAATCGGTAGGACGCGGCCACGGGTTCGAATCCCCCGCTTTGTTCGTAGCTGTTCAGAATCGTAGTAATTAAGTAGTAAATTCTGATGTCTTTAGCCATCGGGTAACATAAAAGAAAACTCTAGCGCTCTCAGACCAAACTAAATGGTTACAAATCTTAGTCTAAAGTACAATTCGAACCCCCTGGCTCAGATACCGAAAAAAAAAACATCCTATTCGATCATCGTCCCGAAATATTACTATTTTAAAAATTTTTTTTTTAATTGTCCACTTAAAAATATAGCCTTATACAATGCATATATCATTTAAATCATGATTTTTTACACATGGATTAAAATTAAATCTAATGATAATTATTGTATCTTTCCAAACTATTAAGGTATAGGTTTTATTGCTATTTAAGAAATTCTGCAGTCACAAAATTAAAAATTTGTTTATAGAAATGTCTTCTTAAAATTTGGTATCTAAAATGCGCATTTATATTATTATTATTATTATTTTTAATTAGGATATTTGAGAAACTTCTGATTTCAATCTGTTTTCAACATTTTTTGATTAGGAGACTCGAGTGATTCTTTATATTAGTAAAAATTATTTAGCTTCTGGTATATTTCATACTTCAGTACTTGTTTTTGCATTATGTAAATCAAATAAATATTTTAAAATTGTTTTTTACTTTCCGTTTTTCTTTCCTCATTTTCCTCCTTTTTTCCCTCTAATATTTAACATCTGGGTCTTCTACTTTTATTAAATATTTTTTGAAATTGTCCATTTAAAAAATTAGACTTATACTGTATTTTTTAAATATTAATTATAAATCAATCTAAGAAAAATTAATAAAATTTTACAAACTAGTTAAAAACAAATTTTAATGTTACAAAATTTTTAAGTTTTGTTTAGAAGTGCATTTTAAAACTTTGCTATTTGAAATGACTTTTAAATTATTGGTGTACTGTTGAAATCCCTATTTTAACAAACCAGCTTATAACAAATGAAAATTTTGAACTCATGATTTTCCTTTTGTTTGCATGCTAATTTATCTATAAATGGTGAATGTCCATCTTATACATTTATAGTGAATCTTAGGAATGAGGTAGAAGGATCCTTTTTTTCAGTCATTTACTAAGTTTTTTTTATTTATTTTTTATAAAACTTTTTGGCAGTTATGAAAAGATTTAAATATATGTGTCTAGATTTAAAAACAAAGTGCATGAAATTAATAACATCTTGTTCACCTACTCAAGGAAAGAAAATGTTTTTCGTTGTATAAGACAAAGAAATTCCTTACACTATCTTGATACTGGTATTACATCTATAGAACATTATAAATTAATTCAGTATTAAAATAGTAAGCAATAACTAGTTTTGCATTTGTCTACATTTTTGGTCATTCGAATAGGCGATCCATCAGTTGTTTGGTTTTAGTCAATTAAGATCATTAAAGATAATATATTTATAAATCTTATATATGTAAATGTTATATAATATGTAATCTTATGTAAATCTTATACAAGTTGTAATTTTCTGAGATCTAACATTAAAGAGTAGAAAAGGTTTTTAAAGGTTCTTTAAGAACCTTTCTTCTAAGGTTTCTTCTAAAGTTAAGTCCAACAAACAATATGGTTCCTCAAAGTTTAATATAATAAAGTTCAACTGTATTGGTGAATGTATTTATTTATTTAATTAGGCAAATTGAAGAAGCATCTGATTTGAATCTGTTTTAAATTTCTTTTTGCTAGGAAACTTAAGCACTTGTTTGTATTGATAAAAAGTTATTTAGATACTTTCATATTTCATATTTAGGCACTTGTTTTCATATTAAGCAAATCGGAACATTAATTTTTAATAGTTATTCAACTACCTCTTTTTTTGCATTTCTCTCCTTTTTTTTCCCTCTTTTTCCCCAAAATTTTGACTTCTGTGTCTGTGAAATACAATGATTTCTCACTTATACACTCTCTCTTTTGTTCATGTTTTTGTTGAACCTAATGTAATGACCATTATTTTATCTGATATATTTCTGGTAAGAGGTGCTTAAAAAGTTTTAATGGTGCTTAATTTTTTCCATTAAAAAAGTATACGAACCATGATGTTGATCTTAGATAATTAGCTCATATATCTCAAATTAAAATAAGGAATGCTTACTTACAGTTCAATTTTTGGGACATCATTATTTATCTGAAAATAAATTAACATAAAAAATATGGTTTAAAATGCTTTTTAATAAGATTATAAATAAATTTTTGTTTGAAATTTTTAAACTGTTTTTTCTGTTATACATTTTTAAAAATTTGTATAGGATATCCCTAAATTTTTAAGATTTAATAAATTTAGTCTTGTTTTGGATCCTGAAAATGAAAATTTATCTTCATATGTTTCCCAAAAATTTATAAGTTATCTGAATCAAAATTATAAATATCTGAAATCAAAATGGCTTAGGTCTTATTACAAGGATAAGTGATATCATTGGTTATGTGCCGATTAATGGCTGAATGATAGAGCACTGCCCTTCGGTACTGGAGTTTGCAGGCTTGAATCTTGCTGCTGGCATGGATGTTTGTAGCTGTTCAAAGCTATAAACAATTGGCTTTAAGTAGTAGGTCCTGGTCTCATTAGTCCTTGTAAGTAAAACAGTAGATTGTAGTGCTCCAAACCAAAACCAAATCATTGGTTATGTATACCTGGTCATAAGGCTGGGCATGCAGTGGCTAGTTTATATTTACATAATAATAATGATAAAAAAATTCTCTTCATCTTTTTTAGATATCTATAATTTATGACAGATTTGGATGAAATTTGGTATACTGAAATTTTAAATAGTATAAATCACTTCTTTAAAGTTCACAAAATGCCCTCTAATCCTTTTTAAGATTTTTTTTTAAATTTGTAAACAAACAAGTTATTACTGTATATAAAAGCAAACATTTTTTATTCTTTTATTTTAATTTTCACAGTCAATAGTAGAGAATAAATTTGACAATGATAATTTATAACATCATAATTTATCTGAAAATGGATGTACATTACCTCCATAGTATTCACATTTTTAAAATATTTTTTTAGTACTATACGGTCCATCCCTGAAATATTTCATTTATTCATTACTTTTAAATCTAATCTGCTTTCATTCAAATTAAGATATTCCCAATTACTTCTATATTGTATATCTGGTGAATTATTTAAATATTTCATATTCTCATGTTGTTTAACAATATAATTTGTATTAATTATACTCTTTGCTTAATTTTTATTGTACAATAAAAGTTCTATTTTTAATCATGAAATTTTGTACACATAAAGCATGAATTTCTTCATACAAAAATTTTTTTTTTTTGGTAGAACAAAAGAATAATCTAACTTTTAATACTATGGTACCAACTTTTAAAAGGGAAGATCTTATAATCATCCTTAAAATATAGGCCATGCATTAGATAAAATTTATTCATTTTATTCATTTTGCTTCTATTAGAGTAAAAAATTGAATTTTTCTACTCTAATGGAAGGCTGAATCTAACTTCTAAATAGTTAAAAAATCTGAAAGTTTATTTAAATTTGAAAATTTAAGTAAAATTTTTGTTATAAGAAACCAGTAATGTTTGGAAAGAATGTTTAAAAATTGTATAATAGTTTTTTTTTTTTGAAGTTTTGAATAGTTTTAAGGTTTTTTATTCATTTGTAAATCTTTGTTTTCATTTGTTGCTAACTTTAAATTTATTTTTCTCATCTATTAATTTTTAGATTGTTTTTCAGCACTTATTTTTTAAAATTTATTGGATTTGACAGTTTTGCATTATGTTATTATTATCAAAGTACTTTCCTATAATTTCATTTTTGACAAAGAAAACAAAATGATTTCCTAATTCTAGAAAGCAGTGAGTCACCCGAAGATAATGTCTCTGAAGACAGTGCTCCAGATGTAAGAAAAGAGGACCATCCTTATTTAAAAAAGGGAAAGTGAGTTGATGCACCATAAGATGGTTAAGTGCCATCCATATTGGATTTGTTTAGGTCATTGTTAACCTATAGGGAAAATGTTTTTAACTCATGGACTGCTTGCATAAATAGATTTCTTTAAATAGACTTTACCATGTGACAAAACAGAAAATTCTTTATGCCAGTGTCTTTTCTTTTCTTTTTTTTTAGTGAGATTATGTTGGTTAACTATTTGATGTGTGGTGGTTGTGCCTTATAACCATACATTAAATAAATTTTTTCTCATTTATATTTTAAAAACATATGAAGAATTTTTTTCGATTTTGTATGATTTTAACCCTTTAAATTGTAACAGATCAAAGCATTACACTTAATTGTGTTTTCTTCTTTGAAATATGTCTGTAAACTTGCTTTAAATAAAATTCATTTATTCATACTTATGATTTCAAATAAAAATACAAACCAAAATAACTCTTATAAGCTTTTAGGTTATTTCATTATTGTATCATTTTCATTATTGTATTGTATTATAACATTACTGCCAACTTATATAGTTTAGCCATGCATTGTACAGGTTTGGGTCACATTGTAAGATTGTATGCTTGCATGTGAAAAATGTATGGTTTTGCATTAATTTCAGAAAAAAAAAACTAATAGTTTTCTATGATCTGTGATGAGGGAAAGTTGAATACATACAAACATTCTTTGTTTGCAATGCAGGAAATAATTACCCTTAGCTGTGACAGTAGTTTGGTAGTTAAGTACATGGGCTCTGGTCATAAAAATATTTGCTTACTGTACCTAAGCTTTCTACTCTCTAGCACATTGGTGTGTTAAGATTTTATGGATTCATATCTTTTAATCTTCTCCCTCTTTGTCTTCTATTTTTATCGCACACTATCAAATTTATGCTCACTGTTAGTATCCTCAGTATTAGAGTACTTGACCCAGTAAATTCTGCTGAGCCATTATCCTGACGGTCCTGAAGTTTGGTAGCTAACTTATTCTGCTTAAAATAAGATTTTAGTGGATGATGGCTTATGGTAGGGTTTTAGCAACTGTGGTTGTCTCAAAAACTGCATTCATATCTTAAGAAAAAATAAAGACAGAGAGTCATTGGTCACTTCATTTTTCTGGAGACTATAGTGTCCATTGAGACAGAGGGAAAAAAAATAATAAACCAGCTTTGCTCTGCACAACTCCACAGCTACTAATTGAAAAATTCACCTTCCTTGTGAAAGAAGGGGTCAGATATTGCCAAATCAACAAGCCCTTCTATTGGTTGACCAGAGATTTCAAATACTTTCCTGGTTTTTGACCACTCCAATACTATTCATGTTCAGTGATCATTGTACATTGAAAGGTATTACTAATGTTCACATATGCCTAATGTAACTCTTTGTTACACATGTGTATGTTTAAAATGGAGGGGAAATTGAAACTTTTTAACTGTCTTTAAGAACTACTGAATAAAAGGATTTAATTTGGTAATTTCTTAGCTACTTTAAATTAAAGCATCTATCTTATATGTATGCTTTTGATATAAAAAAAACATAACCCAGTACATATGACAGAGGCAGTTATTTTTTGTAGTTGACATTTAGTTTCAAGGTTATTGTTTTCTAGTAAGGAAAAATTGATTTTAACCATTACATCATTTAATTTTAAATAAAAGTCTTTTAAACTTCTTTATAGGCCATGTATATGCTTCTTTGATTCTTTGGACAAACGATCTACAGTAGGAAAAGAAAAGGCAATAATTGCTGGGACTTTGAAAAAGTAAGCTCTTTTTCTTGTTGATTTCCTTTATTTTATTCCAGAGCTCTTAACTACTAATCTTTTTCCCTCTGAAACTATGCACCACAGATATTCAAATAAGATCTTTATTCAATTAAGTATTTACATATAGTGTTTTCTCTAATTTTCTCAATTTTTTTTTTTTTTTTTTTTTTTTTTTAAGTTTTTAAAGGTTTTCAATATTAAAGTGATGTATGAGATATCTTTTTAGCTTAAATGATTTTGAAGGATGTAATTTTAAAAAGATAAAGAATTCATATTTTAAGAGATTTTTTTCTAGGTTTTTGTGAGGTGTCATTTGTTTTAAAAGTGTAATATATATTTTGTTTTATATCTTTAAAACATATAGCAAATTTTAAGACAATATAAAAATAATTTAAATATTATGGATTATATCAATATCTTCTGAAATATATTTTCACTTTTAGAGATGGGGTGCAGTTGGATGCTTCAACTTAGCACCAAGAAATTTTAAAAATAGTGTAAATTGATACTTACAAACTTTCTTTCCATGAGGAGAAATACCCTCTCTGATACCTCCCTTCCCATGTACAAAATATTCGTTTTAATCCCCTTTTCTCAGCTATATGTATGTCCAGGAGCATAAACATATCATAGCACATTTTTAAGAGAAAAAGTATATTTATGTATAGAGGTTGACTACCCCTGCAGTATATCATATATTAAAAGGTTTCACACTTCATCTATTCTTCAAGTTTTCATGCTCAATCTAACTCAACCTGTTGCCATGAATGTTACCAACAAAACACAAAATAGTGTTGCCAGTTAGGCCAAAAACATAGACTCGAGCTCTAATAAATATTAATTTTGCTACTTATGATGAGAAAAAAAATTATTTGTTTTATTTATATATGTGTAACGATCGTAGCTGTCACAACATTAATATCAACGGAATGTAGTCGTGTCCATTGGGAGTGGCAAGTAGAGGCACCAACAGCTTCGACTAACTTTGTTTATTCCTATTTCACATGATTACAATGAAAGCACATATTGAAGAACAACTCAAACCACCAGAATCACACTGAACAGCAATGAGCAGCCCCTCGAACCTTGGTGCTTGCCTATTGAAAAACATTTCAAAACCGGAATCAATGCCAAGAGACAGCCAATCATGCAGCATAGAAAGTTCTCGCGAATTCTAAAAACCTAACCCAATGACAAAGGGCCGTATGCAAATTCCAAAACCAGAAAAATGCTGCCTTTTAAAAAGAATTGACATATAGAATTTTGAAACGTAAACTGAAATATTTTAAGCAACGCACCCCATTATTACCTATGTGTATTTAAAAAATTTAGAATTTAGTAGTAAATAAGCTGCAACTGAAGCCCAGTGGTATAGGGATAGTGGTTTGCACTCTACCATGGCATAGGTCTAATGTTTGATCCCTGGGCTGGACAGGCTTGAATCAGCCTTTCATCCCTTCAGAGGTTAGAAAAACTGAGGACCAAGCATGCTGGGAAACTAAACACTGGGGATTTCGGGTAAGGTTGACCATCTACCTGAATATATGCTTCACACCCCAGGGTCTTTGGTCTCTTCAGAGATTGGTACTGTAGGCCTTGGCTCTTAAGTTGGGCTGTTGTGCCAAGGAAAAAAAATAAAAAAGCTGCAACTGCTATTTTGTATTAATAAAAATCAACAAGTTGCTCATAAGTGATCTGTTTCTGGTTGTAATTTAAGTATGTAGTTTATAAACCACACTTGTTGTTCAAAGGTGGGCCCAATTACTTAAAAGTTTCTGGAATAATTATCTGATATATAGTATGGTATAAAGCAATTAAGGATGGTTATTTCACCTGGATAATTTCAAAGAATTTCTGATATATTCAAAGAATTTCTGATATTATAATACATGAAGTATTTAATTTTCATCATTTATTTTTTATTTTAGATTTCTGAATATCGTCTCGGACGTGAAAAATCCAAACCAATCTTACGATTGGGACAACTTATTTTACATTAAAGTTGTTTCTCCTCAGCAAAATAATGCTGTAGATTGTGGATTGTATTTACTACAATGTGTAGAAAGCTTTTTTAAGGTTGGTATTGAGTGTTTTCTAAAAATTTTAATTGGTAACGATGAAATATTTTTTTAAAACTGCTGTTTTTTCTCATTGCTAAAAATACAATTTTGGATGCTTCTGAATTATTATTATTTTTCAAATTTGAAAAGTTTTTGCAAGTATAATTTTTTTGCAACTTATCATGTCTCCCATTGCCTTAGTCCAATGAAATGTGAACATTAGCTTTATCAACAATAACAAATTTGAACAGATGCTAATTAGAATTAATATTTATTTATATATGTATGCAATTCAGAACTTAGAATTTTTATCTTTAGAATGTAGTATTAGAATAGGGATTGGTAAATATTTTGATAAAAAAATCATATCAATTAGACAGTTTTAATTTAAATCAGATTTAACGATTTAAATTAGAATTAAAAAAATATTAACTAAAAATAACAAATGAAGTTATTTAATTTAGGATTAAATATATTGTAATTATTAATTAAAATTTTCTCTATCCTCTTAACTTCGCTAATGTGTGCAATATTATTTACATATAACAAATTATGTATTAAATGCAAAGTAAGATTTCTCTTAGACAAATTTCTATAAACTGTTTACGTTTTTTTCACTGTTCTCAAGCATAAGAACTATTTATTTTTGAAATCAGTTTTTTAAGCACTAGTATTCAAACAAACACAAAAACAATTACAAGTGAAAATATGGAATTAATGTCAGATTGAGAGAAAATCGTGAAAGGCATTTGATTTAGCTAGAAATTTCATTACTAAAAATAGGATATTTAAACCTTATTTCTCCTTTGCAAATGGGAGGGTATGAGATGAGTTACTGCAATTTCTAATTCTGCCATTGAAGCTCTATATTCATGCTGTGAAAAATTTATGGTTTAAAACTTCATGAAGTATGAAAAGAAATATTCTTGGTTTAAATCAGTGATTTATTCAAAAATCCAGTGATTTGAATCATGATTTATAGCAAAATGATTTAAATGAACCATGATTAGAATATAAAATTTTGTAATTGCTTTCATACATTTAGTAATATTTATTAACATTGGCTCATATTTGAAAAAAAAAAATTAACCATTTTAAAAACTATTTACTAGGATCCCATTCCATGTTTTGAAAATCCTATGCCAACACTGGAGAACTGGTTTCCAGAGACTTGTATTTCAAACAAAAGGAAGCAAATCAAGAATGTGATTCCAGAAAAGATGATTAAGAAACCCAAAACAATGTATTCAGGCTCTTCTGATGTTGTTGCCATTTCGCCTTAATATTAAAAAGTCTTTCAAAAGAAGAAATTTTTTAATTAATAGAAAATTATGTTTAGCAAATATGAAATTTTGTAAATATAAAATTTGAGGATGTATTGTAATAGTGAATTAAGAACTATTATAATCTTAAAATGCTTTTTTCAGATTCAATGGAAACACTTATTTTCAGAATATTTGAATGCATTTTGACTAGTTTTGGTGCTATGTTTGGTCTATTGTCACTAATATCAACTAACTGAGGTTCAGGAAGAGCAGTAATGGGTCTGCCTATCAAAAAATGTCCTGGTGATAGTACCTCAAAAGTGTCAAATTCTGGTGACAGTGGTGTGAGGGGTCTAGAGTTCAATACGCCTTCTATTTCACTGAGTATAGTAATAAATTCCTCTAGGGTCAATACTTGACGACCAACCATATGCTTTAGAGGAAATTTAAATGACTTCACCCCCGCTCCCAAATACCCCCAAAATTTGGAGAAATTGGGAGGGATAAATTTCTACTCAATATCCTCATCAATTAAGTAGTTTGATAGAATTTCATTTGGAGAATTTACCATTTTAAGCAATTTTTTAATTTCAACACTAGCACCAACAAATGTTTTGGCATTGTCAGTCATGATTTTTGAACATTTGCCCCATCTACCAAAGAAACGTTTCAAACTAGCAATGAAGCACTCGGTAGTTAAATCAGTTACAAAGTCAAGGTGTATTGCCTTTGTACACAAACAGATATAGACAGCAACATAAACCTTGTTCAGTACACCTTTCCTCTAATTTTTAAACTTGATAGAAAATGGGCCGCAAAAGTCAATTTCTGTATTATTAAAGGGGTAAGTAGGTATTACACGTTCCATTGGTAGATCGGCCATTATTTGAGTAGTTGTGATAGGTTTATTCTTAAAACAAATGACACAATCATGAACTATTTTTCTACAATTATTCCTGCCATTAAGTGGCCAGAATCTTTGTCGGACTTGATACAACAGTGCTTGGGGACCTAAGTGCAAGTACTTTAAATGGAAGTATTTTACGATTACATTTGTTAAACAATGTTTACCAGGTAAAACAATGGGATGTTTACTATTCACATTTAAGTCTGAGTGACACAATCTTCCTCCTACTCTCACCAAAAAATACATTTAAAGCAGTTAACTTACTTTTACGAGGAATAGGCTCACCTCTTTCCAAGTTCTTTATTTCGTCTGCTAACTCACATTTCTGCAGAGATTGAATTAACCAAACTTCACCTAAATTTAAGTCACGAAGAGTTAAGGGTACACTTTGTCTGATGCTATGATTCTTACAATCAAAAATAAACCTAAAAAGAAAGCTTATAATACGAATAAGTTTTACATAATTATTTGTAATCTTAAGTATGCACTCAAAAGGAACGCTGATTGGATATAATCAATGTCACTAATGCATCATCAAGTTCTTTTGTAGGGTTTTTCTTGAGTTCATTTGAATACATATCTTCTGGAATCATTAAAGTTGGTTCACTTCTATAAATGTCCTGTTGTGCTAAAAAGTCTGGACCATACCACCACTTTGGATTTCTTAAAAGGCATTCAACACTACTGCCTCTTGTCAGCAGGTCAGCCAGATTACAAGAACCGGAACAATGAGACCAACTTCCTTTATCAGTCAAGGCTTGTATCTCCTCGACTCGATTTCTGACAAAGGGTTTCCACCTGTTAGATGATCCCTTTATCCAATACAGGGTTATCTGGGAATCTGTCCAAAAATAACTAGATGACGACATTTTCCCTCGATAACCATTTTTACTTCACACATAAGTCTAGTGGCTATCAATGCACTGAGCAATACCAATCTGGGTAACGTGATTTTTTTCAAAGATGCAATTCTACTTTTTGAAGCTATGAGATTCACATAACGTGATCTTTGTAAACAACTCTGAGATAAATTGCTGCATCATACGCTTTTTGACTAGCGTCACTGAATGCATGCAATTCGATGTTAGCAATGTCATCTTTGGAAGAATGTAAAATTGATCTTGGAATTTTGAGCTCCGAAAGTTGTGGTATTTCAGAACACCAGCGAAGCCACGTTTCTTTAATATCGTCTGGAAGTCCCTCATCCCAAAATATTTTCCGTAGCCACAGTTCTTGATACAAAATTTTCAGCCTGACTGTAAAAGGTGTCAAATGTCCAACAGGGTCATAAATCTTTCCTGCAGCCTGTAGTAAAACACGTTTAGTACTTTCATTGTAACTTATGAAATCTACCAGATTTTTCATATTCATTGTTAGACAATCTGATTCAGGATTCCATGAAATTCCCAGAACTTTCACTGGATTTGCGTGAAAATTATTAGTTGAATGAAAAGGATGAATATCGAATCCTAAGTTCTTCCATTTATCGATTAAAATGGGATTATTGCTCAACCATTTTCTTAGAATCATACCAGCTTTTTTCATGATTTGCTGTGCGTTGCAGGAAACTTCTAAGGCATCACGGATGTTGTCAGTGCCTGTCACTAAATCATATACATAAAAGCACGTATTTAAAATTTCTGTAGTTACAGGATACGACTGTTGGAACTTTTTAATGTGGTTTTTAATCGTGGCAGATAATAAGAATGGGCTGGAGTTTACTCCAAAGATTACTCTATTGAACCTGTAAACTTCTGTATTAAAATGTTGAGCATCACTGGGGAAAAGAAATCTGACAGCATCTCTGTCCTTGTTCAAAGAGATTTGAAGGAACGCTTTTTCTAAGTCTGCAAGCACTACTACCTAATTTAAGCAAAAATAAATTAACAAGTCAAAAATGTTGGAATTCAGGTTTGTGCCTTGCCAAAGACAACCATTTAAAGACAATTGTCCAAGCTCATGTGAAGAACCATCGAAAACTATTCTCATTTTTGTAGTAAGGCTTTCACTTCTGAAAACCGCTTGGTGTGGCAAGTAAAATAATGGCCTATCAGTAGGTTTTACTGTTTCAGTTACCTTCTCGATAATTCATTGTTTTAAATAATCCACCAAAATTTCACTGTAACTCATAAATAAAGTCGGATCACGTTTCATGCGATTTATAAGACTTTTTAATCTCTTCTCTGCAACACCATAGTTATCGTTTAACTCTTCCCAGTCCCTCTTCCAGGGTAAAGAAACTTCGTATCGATTGTTTTTGTAAGTTACAGTTTTATTGAAAATGTCTAGCGCCTGATCATCTTCATTACATCTAGGATCATCTCTAATTCCAATTGATTCAAGATCCCAGAATTTGTTTAATGTCTCTTCAATGGGCTCTCGCGCTAAATGACAGCAAAAGGTGGTTTTGTTTATAATTTGATCCGTACCCTTTACTGTTCCCGTAACAATCCAGCCTTAACAGTTTCTTGTTCTCCCGTAACAGTTTCTTGCAAAATTAATGACTCATTAGATATTTTTATTTGATTATTACATAACAGTTTGTAAAACAACTCTCCCCCAACAAGACACTAATTTTGGAGGGTACATAAAATTGGGGATCGGCGTAAGTGATATTACGTGGAAAATCAATATGTGAAATACTAAACCGTGTAGATAGAGTTAAGTCCGTGATCTTCGGCACCACAAACAAATTCACGTTTGTTTTAAATGCTTCACTGGAATTAGAAATCATAGCGGATATTTTGTTTTTGATAGTCAAGCTAGCTCCGTTCAATCCTGTGACTGGAACAGTTATTTTTTCTTTTTTTATTCCCAATTACATTTATCCATGAAGGGTTTTGAAAGAAAATAATTATTTCTGATTACTTGGTAATTTTAAATGCACGGTGTATGCGTGGTCTATTCGAAATACGATCACATACTAACAAAAAATACGTGCGTGTTATTAGATACTCTCAAGGTTAGCAAACTGCTAATCTATGCACAATCCTAAACTCAACTGTCTACTTGCTGTATATCGCCCGTTTGACAAGAGTAAGTAAATCGCTCTGGCTATCATACATTTACATTAGTCCAGCGAGGGCGCATTAAAAATCGATCGGGGGCGCCATGGCGCCCGCGGGCGCCGCGTTGCCTACCCCTGCTCTAGACACTATAAATAACGGGACGATGGTGGCTATAATAGCAAAAATTTAAAAACGTAAATGACAGTTTTAATGACTCAAATAAGCAATTTTCTTGTGTGCAACAAGGTATTTTTGGGAGTTTTAGTTAAGTTAGTTCATAATCAAAAATAAATAAAGGACAAAAAATTTATTATAATTTTATAATTATTACACATTATTTTCGGTTGGTTGGAGTTTTACGGCGCAAGGTCCTGTTTAGGACATAAGCGCCAAGCACAAGGTGCACAAGACCTAACTGATAAAAGAGCCCTAACCTAATAACAGAACAAGGTAAAACCGTACCAGTTTAATAAAGTTATAAAAAAGTCTGCAGTGTATAAACTCAATTATACCAGATAGGTATGTAAAAGGTAATAATGATTAAACATTAAAAAGCTAAAAGCACAATAAATTTTAATTAAAAGATGTAAAAAATACTAAAACACTTTATAGAAAAAAAAAGTTAAATAGACCAAAATAAGCCTATAAAACGTAAAAAAGATAAAAGACAGGGATGCGGGGGTTCATCTAGTAACTCCGTTAAGGTAGGATGCCGAGTACTAAAAAATAAGACATACGCAGGCTGTAACTGACTACAAGATGTAAGTAAATGTAAAATAGTTAGCGGGGCCTGACAGAAAGAACATTGGGGTTTGGGGTCATTAGAAAGATAGTAATTATGTGTGAGACGAGTGTGCCCAATACGCAAGCGAGTAATTAAAACGTCGTGCTTACGACTAACATTATCCGGGAAAGATCGAATGTCCTCAGTAATGTTGTGAAGCTTATTGCTGACACACAAGTCCCACTCGTTCTTCCACATAATATGCAGCTGGCGTTTAATTTCACATTTCAAGTCAGAAAGGGGTATTTTCGATGACATTAAAGTACTGGCATTCTTCGCTGCATCATCCGCAAGCTCGTTCCCGAGGATCCCCGCATGCGCTGGAACCCAGCAGAATAAAACTGTAAAGCCTCGTTTATATAGAGAGGTATACAACTTCTGTATATCATTAATAACAGGGTGCAGCGTCTCATCCGAGTTCAGAGAATCTAGTACACTGATTGAGTCTATGCATACTATAAAGTGCCGGTTCTTCCTGTGCGAAATGTGCTTTAGAGCTTGGTACACCGCTTTACATTCAGCTGTAAAAATAGAGCATTGCTGAGGTAATCTCCAACACCTCCTAACAGAGTTATATACAAAGCTGCAGCCAACATATTCGTCAGTCCTAGAACCATCGGTAAAAACAAGATCATGCCCAGAATATTTAGCTATGTGGGCATAAAAGAGCCGTTGATAAACGATATCACTAGTCTCACTTTTTAAGTAGCCTGGACAAGGATGGGTATATGATATCCGATAATTTTCCCAGGGAGGACAATTGAAGAGTTGTTGGGTTTCCACTGTTAAATCTGCAAGACTACTCCGCTGTAGCAAACGACGAGTCCGCAGGCCAAACGAAGGTATGCATGATGGACGATGTTTATACCAATTATCCAATGTAGTATTCAAAAGGTGACTTCTGAGCGGATGGGCCAAAATGCGGTAGTATAATATAGTAGACAATCTGTCACGTATAGAGTTCAGACATGGTTCATTGCAGTATGTATAGGCTTTGAACAGGTGACGTCCGGAAGGCACCGGAGCAGATTCGCATCCCAGTATGATGTACGGTGTCTAGATACCGTAGGACAGAGGGGCGAGCAGAGCCATAAACCGGACAACCATAGTCCAGTTTCGAACGGACAAAAGAGCGGTAGATCCGTATCAAGGAACTACGATCCGCATCCCAACTGGTGTTTGATAGTACTTTCAGTAGATTTAAGGCGCGCTCGCACTTCGTTCTCAGGTGTAAAACATGAGGCAAGAAGGTTAGGTGGTTATCCAGATAAATACCAAGAAAGCAGGTAACGGGCTCGACACGTAACTTTGAAGTACCAATATAAATTTCGGGGTCACCGTGGAGGCGACGCGAGCGACAAAAGTGAACGCAGCAGGATTTATCTGAAGAGAAGGTAAAACCATTTTCCTCATTCCAAGATACCATACGATTAATCGCAGTTTGTATCTGATTGATAATAAAGGCCATGTCACTATTTGCACAAGAAATCTGCAGATCATCCACATACAGATACCCATGTACGGCAGATGGGAGTTGACGCAGTATATTATTTATCTTAATTGAAAACAGAGTTACACTTAGCACACTTCCTTGTGGTACACCTTCATCTTGAGTGTAGATACGAGACAGTGTACCCCCAATGCAAACATTGAAGTACCGGGTATGCAAAAAATTCTTTATAAAAATTGGAAGATTCCCAACGAGGTGCCAGTTGTGTAAATCTCGTAAAATGCCGTACCTCCAGGTACGATCATAAGCTTTCTCGATGTCGAGGAACACAGAAACCAAGTGTTGACGTCTCAGGAAAGCGTTCCTTATTTGCGTCTCAAGAGCTATAAGATTGTCCATTGTTGACCTTTCTCGGCGAAAGCCACTTTGAAAGGAGGAGATATAGCTCTTCTCCTCAAGAAGGAAAACCAGTCGGGTGTTCACCATTTTTTCAAGGAGCTTGCTTAAGCAACTTGTAAGGGCAATAGGACGATAATGCTGGGGATTTGTTTGATCTTTCCCAGGTTTTGGAAAGGGAACAAGAATAGCATACCTCCAAGCAGTAGGGAAAACGTGTTCCAACCAGATACGATTATATAAACATAGGAGTTGTTGTAGAGACTCTGCAGAAAGATGCGACAACAAAGTGAAGGTTATCCCGTCAGGGCCTGGCGATGAGTTGCGACTCCTTTTGAGACACCGAAGCATCTCATGCATTGTAAATGGGCTATTATACGCCATTTGGGTGTCAAAGTGAAAGTTCAAGTTCTGCATTTCTGCTTGATGTTTGTAGCTGAGAGAACGGTTCGGAATAAACACTACCGTTTGAAACAGCAGCAAATTGGCGACCAATGACGTCAGCGACCTCCGCCGGAGCAGCGAGTAGCTGCCCATTTTCTCTAGAATACAGGCTACTTGACGGTCAGGGGAAATTCCCATTGACCTTTTTACCCGGGTCCAAAGCTGACGACCATCAGTAGCGCCACTGATGCCCGACACATACTGTATCCAAGATTCTTTTTGACTACGTCTACGAATTCTCCTTGCAGCAGGCAATTAAAGACGCTTAAAGGCAATTAGATTTTCACTTGTGGGAGATCGTCGAAAGACGTTCCAAGCTTTTTGCTGTACCCTAATAGAAGTTTGGCACTCCTCATTCCACCAAGATTTCCGATGACGCCCACGGAAGGGGGAACTTTTAGGAATAGTCAAATCGGCCGTATTCATAATGATACGAGTGACGGTATCAACGACATCATCATCGTCACCTGAAATCATGTTTGAGGTTATAACAGCCCAAAACTTAAACGTTGGCCAATCAGCTCGGTAATAGATATAGTATGATGGCTTGAAGATGCCATTTTCGTTATCAGCTGGCGAAATAAAAATCGGGTAGTGATCACTGTGAAATAGCTCAGAACCCACAAAGAAATTGAAGTGTGGGAAAAGTGAAGGCGTGCAGAGGGCAAGGTCCAGACAATGGAAGGTCCGACTGGGTTCGTGAAAATATGTATTCTCCCCATTATTTAGAAGACAGAGGTTGTGATCTGCAATAAGTTTTTCTACTTGTTGACCCCGGGAATTGGTATCTTTACTACCCCATATCGGGCTGTGTGCGTTAAAATCGCCAAGTAAAATATAAGGTTCAGGGAGTTGCTGCACTAGATCATCAAGTTCATGCTGGTCAACAGAGATGGAAGGTGGTATGTAAATATTACAAATAGTGATAAGCCGCTGGGTATGTACCCGTATGGCAACAGCTTGCAGTGAAGTTTGAAGAGATATGGCTGTGGACAGATAATCATTCGAAATGAAAAGAGCAACACCGCCAGATGCTCTACCACCGCTGTCATACGAGAACAAGTGTAACGGCGAATTTTAAAATGATCAGCAGGCTTCAGGTAGGTTTCCTGAAGTGCGAAACACACAGGATTGAAGTCCCAGATAAGGGATTTAACATCGGCCCAATTAGGACGAAGGCCACGACAGTTCCAGGAGATAAAGGAAGCTATCAAGAGGTGGATGATAAGCAAGACCCAGGCGCAGAGGTTGGGTAAAAGTGGTGGCTCCATGCCAATGTCTTCGCTTGAAGGATAGAGTCTAAGCTCCATCTCAGATGTAGCAAATTTCCGGAGATTTTCCGGATTTTTTAAAAATTTTGGGTCTCTCTGCTTTCGAGAGCCCCCTAAGGATTTCCTCTGCTTAGTAATTGTTTTCATGCTAAGCTTTGGAGAGGAGATCACAGGAGTAGCACGAACAGTTTTTGAAAGGGGTATTTTAGGACTTGGACTGGTTTTTGACGATTCTGTTTTGGATGGTCTGGTTGATGACTTGGGTTTTGAAGTACCTTTTGACTGACTTCTAACAGGGGAACTCGGTAATGAGTGTTTATGTCCAAAAGATACATCGGTTTGGATGCCTATATGTTTCACATATTTAGCAGCGGCACTAGCGTATGATATCCCGACTTTCGGGGACCGAGATTAAACCAATTTCCTAGCCTCGAAAAACGAAATAATTTTATTAACCTTTACGACTTGGACTTCTTTCTCATATAACCACTTGGGGCATTTTCGAGAGTATGCTGGATGACTGCCTTTGCAGTTAGCACAGTGTGGATCTTTTTCACAGGCATCTTTATCGTGTCCAACTTCAGAGCATTCACATACTGTTTGGTTCTTTCGACAGTATGTCTGTGAATGTCCATACGACTGGCATTTGAAGCAACGCAGAGGGTTAGGAAGAAAGGGTCTAACCTTGCAGTTTATATATCCAGCTTTGATACTATTCGGAAGTGCTGGAGTGTCGAAAGTAAGCACCAAATGTTTTGTAGGTATATTTTCGCCATTTTTACGCAAAATGATAAGACGAAAGCCACACACTCGTTGATCTCTGAGGTTTTCGAGTATCTCGTCTTCTGGGGTTCATCAGTTCTTGCTCAGATATAACACCTCGGGAAGTATTCAGTGATCCGTGAGGTTTCACGGTAACTTTGAAGGAACCAAGAGATGTACACTTATTAATGCATAGGCTTGTTTTTCCCCACCAGCTTCGACCAGAAGGTCTCCAGACCGGAGCTTTTTGATAGACTTTAGAGTACCTATAGAGGTCTCTCGTGTTTCTTTCGATATCAGGAATGGCGACAGGTTTCAAATGACCCATCACATTTTTGGATAATGAAGTACCTTTTGTAGTAATCTTTGACAGCACAGGACACAGAGAGCGTTTCATGAACCATGATGAAAGAAAGGAATTCAGACATGCACCGACGGAACGCTGACCACACGGAGCCCAACAAGATCGGATGGGTAGGGGACAGGGGGCAGCAGAGGGGGGGCAACAAGGGGATGCAGAAAAACGCACCAGTGCTAGCCGGGGCCTATACGCACACCAAGTATCCCTAAAGCGCCCTACCAACCCTTAACGCAGGGCCTAGGTAACACCAAGCGCACTTTGTTGACCCTAAGAGCCGGACCACAAAGTGGTGTGAACGACCAGCCGATTGATGCATACGGGCCAATATGCAACCTCCCGTTTACCCGAAGCAGGGGCCAAAGTAATGTGTTTGTTTTCCCTCAATTACCAGGATCCCCTTTTCCGGGACACGGTCTCCACGCACGGCAAACACGTGGGCGGTAAAACTCCTCGAGAGTGCTATGCTCAGTATAGAGCATAGCATCACGAGGAAAGCCCTCACCTCCGAGAAGGATACCGCAACGAGGGGGAACAAAGGAGAAAAGTAGCAGACAAGAGGAGAGGGAAATAAAGAAAGGTGAGGAGATTGCTGGGGTACTCTCGGGACTGCGACACCCGTGTTACCTAAAGGCAAACCCCCTGGGGGGCACATTATTTTCAGTGTCGAAAACTAAATTCAACCTAAAAAATTGTTTCGAAAACATGATACTAGTCTTCAACTTGTACGCTTGTAAATGCACATTTGTGCCGCTATAGCCGTAAGCAAATATATAGCTTGTGCCGCTATATATTTGCTTTGACGGCTATAGACGTAAAGTGTACGTCAAAGTATTAAAACATTTTTACGTAGCAGATTTTTAAATTGTCCTGTGCACTTTCGCAATTCTATTCGGTACTATTCTTAAATCATCTAAAAGTTTAGAATTTAATTTCTCAAAGTGTTATATATACATATAAATTTCTACAATTTCTTGAGGCAAAACAAATTTAAAATTCGGCTTAAAATTCAATAAATTCATGACTTTTTGTACCGATAACATGAATTGGATTTTTGAACATGCGTACGCAATAAGTGGTTACATTTTCCTAACAATTAATGATTTTACAAATATTTGTCTGTGTTCCCTTTAAACATTGAATATTGCCAAAATTTCTCATTTGATAACTTCATGGGGGGAAAAAAGATTAGCATTCTACCAAACGATCACTGCGCTTTTTCTTCGGAAAGCCAAATGTTTCGTTTGAGTACTTTACGAACAAACGTAAACTATTGTTTACTCTCAAATTTTGAATTAAAACATTTATGTATGTAAAAATAGTTTTATTCGGAAAAGCTTGTCACTCACTCACTCAGTGAAAATTTGGGGAATTCTTAGGTATATCCCTACGAAGGGTTTTATAAATTTTTAACGTTCGAAATCCATTCCTTCCTCTTTTTCGAGCATTTCATGCCATTATTCCAAGCATTATTTTCCCCGGTTAAACGCATACGATTAAGTTTTTAATTTATCGCATCATAACTAAGTGAAAGAAGCAATATTTCTAGCAATGTGACGTCATCCTATGCAATTGTTTTAATCGCTGTTTTCCACGGTTAAAAGCAGGAGATTAAAATGTTCAATTCATCACATAATAAATAGGCGAAAATGATATTTTTCTATCATTATGACGTCATTCATTTAAATATTTCATTTATTCATTTCTTATGTTATATTATTTAAACATCGTCTACTTAGTATTACTTCGATTTGACCTGGAAATTTAGATATAAAATTATTAACTTTCATTTCTATGTAACACAAATTATAGCATTTTTATATAATAACTAATTTTAAATTTAATACTTATTTAATTTTTACGCTACAATGAAATGTTTATCAACATATTCTAAGAACAAACAGAAATTTCAGTGACTCTCATAGCCATCATTTTATATAGTTATCTTTATATTCATATCGTTGTCAATATGAATGTGTGTTTCTGTTACAAAACAATGTCGTTTGACATAAATTTTCCTTAATTGTGGACAACATTTATTAATACCAACAAAATGAGGACTGTTTCTGTCAAAACCTCTGCTTCCTATTCTACCACGTAATACGTCAAGATCTATTAACGTTGCTAATCAACGTACAGTAATAATACAATAATGTAATTTAAGGTTAAACTTATATTTTACCATAAAAAAAGTTTGAACAAACCTAATATAAGACACAAATTCGATTATAAAAACTGAATAATGTTATAATACACTTATAATAGAAATATATAAATATGCCAATGACACGAACTGAACTGTGACGAATTTAGAGAGTTATGCACGAAAATAGAATCTGGATTAACTAGGCCCATAGAGTCCAGTTGCGTCATCACCTTTGATGCCTTTGAAAACTGAATAATGTTATAATACGTTATAAAAAATATATAAATAGGCCAATGACTCGAACTGAACTGTGACGAATTTAGAGAGTTATTCACGAAAAATAAATCTTTGTTTAAAAGTAATATATTAAGTTCACCGTAGCGAAGCACGGGCAAACTTGCTAGTTTAAAATAAAAAATGATTCAATGAGATGGTTAAAGGAATGACGTCATAATGCTAGAAAAAAAAATGTTTTTTAGCTGTTTATTAAGTAATTGATAGATTTAATCGTAACAGTCTTAAAAAGGGACTTGATATAATGGCATTAAACTTTTGAAAAGGGAGGACTGGATTTCGAACGTTTTAAAGACAGTTTTTTGCTGTGATATGAAGCATATTTCTACAAATTTAATTTAGAGTCGGATTGATAGCTTAGGAGAAGATAATCTTTACTCGCTCTGAATTTTTCTAACTTTAACTCTTCAAGAATAAAATATGGATGCCTCTATCCAAGTTCAACCACTTGATAAATTCCAGGACAGACGGACAGATAACTTAAGCTGTTATTACATAGGGGATTATACTAATGAATAAAAAATAAATGACTAAATGAATGAATAAATGAATAAATGTCTCTACTTATAAATACAGTGTACTTTTTTAATAACACGGATCAGGCTTGCAACTGCTGAGGTACTTTCAAAACAGTGAGAAAAGTGACAAATACAGAATAAGTGACTAAAAAGTAACTAAACATTGAAAAAAAAAAGTTTTTTCTCCTTTTGATTGCAGATGCTATTAAGATTTTTCTATTTATTTTCACTCTAAATCAAATGATTCATGCAAGACATGATTTTAGCGTCAAATGCAAAAAAAGTTAAAAATTTTGTTTAACACAACTCAACATTGCTTTTTATTCAAGAAAATCTATAAATTAGATTTGAATACATTCAATACAATAATTTTATAATCACAATTTTCTGAATATATTAACGATGTTTTTAAATATGTACATAGGTATATTAGAGTATCTAAACAAAAATTGTGAAGAAAAAGAAAGAGAAATGTGTGCTTTGACGTAAATTACTTATTAAAGTAATATTATAATATAGTATAGTATAGTATTACTTATTAAAGTACTTATTACTTATTAAATGTACAATTCAGTACAAATGTAGATTTCAAGAACTTCCTTACGACTTTTTAAAATCACTAAATTATAGAAACCATATGACTAATTACATTTTAATAAGAAAAATAAGATTAGAGCATCCCATTTTTGGTCTTTTATTAAAATATTTTGTTATTAATTCAGATTTTCTCTTTTCAACAACAGACTTTTGCTGTGATACACCATGAAAAAAGTGACTGTTTACTTAAAAAAGTGACTAAAAGTGATCAATTGTAAAAAAAAGTGACTAAAGGTGAGAAAAGTGACGGAATTGCAAGCCTGCACGGATTCATATTAATTGGGTATGTTAGATCTAGACCAAAAGTTCTTACGTCATGAAGTTGCGCCCTGTATTTTCCTGTGCCCGTGATAGTCCCAGGCTGGAGTGTTTAAAAGCACCGAACCAAAAAGAGTAAAAATATCTATTGCTTATGACCAAAATCATTTCTCCAACTATACACCCGATGACAGTACCAGATTCTTTATAATAGCCCCGTTTACATGTGCCAAAATCAGCGTAGAATGCAGGGTAGATACGCGAATTGTACTTCCCTTTCAAGAATTATCCCTAGCTAGGGAAAAAATTGAGGGGTAGAAAGAACCCACCTTTCTACCCGGGTAATAGCAGAGTTTACTCTCCTTTCCCATCATCCTTTGCGCTTACAGATGATTGCCGTCCCGTATGATCACGTGACTTGTAGCGACGATCCCGCCGAAATGGAGGGTAGAAATAATTGACCATGTAAACGGGTTTCTCCGACCCTCCAAGCAAAATCCCTTTACCCGGGTAAAAAGAAGGGTACATGACTGGCACATGTAAACGGGGCTGTTAGATGAAACTATTTTGAACTAGTATTTTATTTACAAAAACATATCAGTTATACCATTGCAAAAATAGGTGACTAAGCTTAGATAAAAAACTCCAACCGTTTGATTAAAAGATATTTTATTAAGACATATCTCACTGACAGGGCCCAAATAAAACTAGGCCCTTTAACGCCCGTGGTAAAAAACTAGGAGCGCCCCTGCCGCCAAATTTAGGGAGAAAATATATAAACATGTTTTTATATATCATATTCAGAATGGATTAAAAATATTTTAATTCTTAATGTTCTTCGTATATTAATTTTTAATTTTTTCTTCTATTATTTATTCCGTACTAATACTAAAAAAATATTTCAGAAAATTTTGGGATATTTTACTGATAAATTGAATAGTTTTATGAGGGGAATCATTTTTATTGAAAGCTAAATTTTAATGAAAATTTGACGATATTTCTAATTTTAAATTTAGTTCAATAACTCCAATAAATTAAAAGTTTTTAAACTAATACCCATATTTTTATTAACAGCATATTAGTGGTGTTTGGTAAACATTTTGTAGGAATATATAACAAATTTAGTTTTTAGAAGCATTTTAAAAAATATTCATAAAAATTTTTTAAACACATTACAATTACAGAACATTTGATTTTAAAATTAAAAAAAA